>QFET01000058.1:0-26276 GCA_003316355.1 Tuber calosporum | reverse complement strand
TCAGCGTTCCCTAGGCGACATAAGGCTACGAGACCTGAAGAACGGTAAGACGAGCGGTGCGTATCGTTACCAGTTGCTGTTAAAGAAGATAGTGTGCCTTGTCCGGCAGACTAAGGATAGGTTTGTAACATTTGGTTGCGTCTTTTGCGACACTTAACGAATACAAAACGGATTCACCTACAGATACAGAAGTACCAGACTTCAACGACCCACGGACTTTCCTAGGACTACAAGCGGAACTTGGACAAGCCTTAAGCGAGATATCGCGAGAGGGACCCCCAAGACCACCAATCCCGGTCACCCCGGAAGCAAGATCAAGATCAGGGTCTGTCAGTTCGGGAGCATCCCCAATACACAGAATCTCGGGGGTAGCAGGACCAGCGGACACAATACCTCTCACGAGAGAACAACTACAGGAGTTGATTAGGACGGTTCAGGATAATCGACAGGAACAGACTGTGCGGAGGCCAAAAATCAAAACCCCGGATACATTTACAGGAGACCGTACAAAACTGCCAGCATGGCTAGTCCAACTTGCAATATACTACACAGCACTAGGATGGGGAGAAAATAGAGATGGATTAAAAGTGGACTTCGCTAAATCCCTACTAAGGGAATCAGCAGGCAAATGGATTACTCCATATGTGGAAGGAAAGACACCAGCCACATGGAATAACTGGGCAAAATTTCAAGCTACTCTACGCATCCAATTCGGTGACGTCGATGCTAGAGAAACGGCAAGAAACAAAATCGAGAAAATCAAGCAAGGGAGCCGGAATGTGACTGATTTCTGGAACGAGTTACGACTGTTGGCAACTGAGGCGGAATACGACGAAGCAACCTTAGGAAGGGCCTTCCTAAGAGGCTTACACGAAGAAATTCAGAACGCATGGGCCATGAGGGCTCAAGATTTCATGACGACTGAGGAAATGGCGGTATGGGCCATTAATCAGGAAAACCGTTTGGACGTTATCAAACATGTTCAAGGAAGGTCTAAGATGAAAACATACGACAACGTCAGAAACTACGACGGCACCTTCAAGACCCAATGGCTACAGGAGTCTCGAGGAGATCCAATGGAGCTAGACGGGACTAGGTGAAGACAAGCTCTTAACATATCAAAGACCGAATATTGGAGAAGAAGAAACAACAATCTGTGAATGGCATGTGCGAAGCCTGGACACATGATGAGGAACTGCACCAACCCAAGAGAGGAGAAAGAATACCCGGCGAAGACAGTCAGCAGGGTTCAAAACCCATGATGGAAACAAAGAACAGCAATCCGCGAAATGGATCTGAAAGCGAAAAGACCGAAGAGGAAAAAGACGACAGTCCCCAGTGAGCGATGGTCTGAGGGACATGGGGAAAAAGAAACCCATCTAGATACGAAACTTCAACGCGGCACTGAACAACACGGAATTACAGGAATACGAAAACGACCATGTCATGGTAAAAATGCGACTACATGGCAAAGACGAGATTATCAGCATCAACGGAATGATTGACTCAAGAGCAACTGAGGACTTTATTGATAAGGAGGTATGCGAAAAGTACGGCATGTCTATGGCGAAAGCCAAACAACAACAAGAAATTTACCTGGCGGATGGCAAACTCAGCGCGATGGGTCCAGTTACTCATACGACGACAGTACCTATGGACATCGGTAGCCATAGGGAAATGATTACCTTCCAAGTGGCAAATTTACAAAACCATGAAGCAGTTCTTGGAATGCCATGGTTGAGAGAACAGAGCCCCTCGATTGATTGGGGAAAGGGGACCATCACGTTTGATAGTAAGAGATGCACGACCTGGTGTTTGGAAGATTCACCGAGGGTCTTTACAGTCCCAGAACCGGAAGCCCTGGAGTAGGACTTAGATATGAAGTTCTCAACGGTCCAGGCAAAAACGGATAAACTGATCCTAGTCAAAAAGTTGACTAAAGAGGCAACGATGCCTACGAGAGGCTCACTGAGGGCGGCAGGACACGACCTGTACGCTAGCGAAAGAGCAACGATACGAGTCAAAGGGTAAGCAGTCATCCGAACCGGAATAGCCATCGGATTACCACAAGGCACGTATGGGCGCATTGCACCACGAAGCGGGTTAGCAGTCAAGAACAGGCTTACAACCAACGCGGGTGTAATAGATGCGGATTATACAGGGGAACTGAAGGTAGTAATGGTGAACCTCGGGGACGAAGACTACACAATCAACTCCGGTGACAGGATAGCGCAACTGATATGCGAAAGATACCTGGACGGGGAATGCAAGGAAGTTGAAGAACTTGCAAAGACTGAACGAGAAGACAAAGGATTCGGAAGTATGGACCACCAAAGAGACCGGGACAGAAACTAATCAGAGGGGGCCTGGGAAGAAACAAAAACGGACCAGAAACGAATAGAGATCTCCGAGATCTCGGCCCAAGCCTTTGGGAAGTTCTACAGAAGAGGAGAAATCACAGTCATTCTCAAGTGCAACCAAGATGACGGCCAATGAGATTTGAAGGCAATGAACGTCAGTACTGAGCTGGCTATTAAGGCCAAAAAGTACCAAGGGAAAGAACCCTTGGAACAGATGATACCAGAGGTATATCACAAATACCTGGATCTCTTTGAAGAGAAAGAAAAGACCACGTTACCGCCTTACAGAGAAGGAGTGGACCACGAGATTAACCTAGAAAAAGGAAAGACAATCCCAGCAAAGAGGTTATATCCACTAGGAGCGGCGGAACTGGAAGAATTGAGAAGCTATTTGAAACAGAATCTGGAAAGGGGATGGATACGAGACTCCTTCGCGGAAACAGGAGCACCCATCCTTTTCGTCAAAAAGAAGGACGGAAAATTACGACTATGCGTGGATTACCGAGGACTTAATGAAGTCACGAAAAAAGATCGGTACCCACTCCCACTCATCGGCGAAGCCTTGGATAGGCTAAATAGCACCGGATACTTTACGAAGCTGGATATTAAAGATGCATACCACAATGTACGGATCAAGAAAGGGGACGAATGGAAAACTACATTCGCGACACGATACGGAACTTACGAATACTTGGTAATGCCATTCGGCTTGACCAATGCACCGGCAACATTCCAGAGATGGATCAATCAAACGTTACACCGATTCTTTGACATATGCTGCATAGTATATTTGGATGACGTACTGGTGTACTCAGAAACAATGGAGCAGCACCAGAAAGACCTGGGAAAAATCCTGGAAGCGATTGGAAAATCCGGAATGAGAATCAAGCCAACTAAGTGTGAATTCCACAAGACAGAACTGGAATACTGAGGATTTATTATTGACCAAGAAGGAGTCCAAATGGATCCGGTCAAGATGGCAGCCATATGGGAATGGGCGATTCCGAAGAATAAAACCGATATCCAAAGATTTATGGGATTTTGCAACTTTTACCCAAGATTCATCGAGGGGTTTAGCAGGACAGCAAAACCTCTATACAATCTGACAAAGAAAAATGCAAATTGGAAGTGGGGTACAGCCGAAAGCGAAGCGTTCGATACGATGAGACAGAAAATAACTTCAGCTCCCGTACTCACCCATTACAATCCGGAAAGACCGATAATGATCGAAACAGATGCATCGAAGTATGTCTGTTCAGGGATTCTATCGCAACAGTGAGAAGACGAGAAATGGCGGCCGGTGGCATTCCGTTCAAAGACAATGACGAATGCGGAATGCAACTACGATATTCACGACCAAGAACTATTGGCCATAGTACAAGCACTCAAGGAATGGAGAAGATATGTCTTGGGAAGCCATCATAAGACGAGGATCCTCACTGACCATAAGAATCTGGTCCCTTTCACGACAACAAAAGATCTCAATGAACGACAGATCTGGTGGAGCGAGAAGTTAAGCCAATACAATATACGGATCAAATATCGGCCAGGAAAGGAAAGCGGCAAGCCTGACGCATTGACAAGGAGAAGTCAAGATGCACCAGAAGAAGACGATGATAGGATCAAACAGAAACCAAGGATCCTATTAACACAAGAAAAATACTTTGAGGAGATAAGGATACAGGAAATGGATACGATAAGATTTCCCGGAGAAGAGATGAGAAATCTTAAGGAACAAAGTGTGAAGGACCCGCACATACAAGAGATAAGGAAAACACTCGAACAAGGAACAAAAGAAATGAAGGATGTAGCCCTGGGGCTATGCCAATGGAAGGATGACTGCCTATGGTACCAGAACAAGATTTGGGTACCAGAAGAGGAAAAGATAAGGACGGAACTTATCAGAAAAATAAACGACATTTTACAAGCAGGACATGGAGGGACTGCAAAGACCACGGAACTCATCAGTCGCAGTTACTACAGGCCCGGAATGCGGGAAACGATCAAGAAATATGTCAAGAACTGCGACGTTTGTCAAAAAACGAAATCATCCCGTCATGCTCTGTATGGTCAACTACAATCAAACGAAGCACCCGATAAGCCATGGAAGTCAATCTCAATGGATTTTATCACAGATTTACCAAAATCGGACGGCTATGACGCTATCTTGGTAGTCATCCTCAGACTGACAAAAATGAGTCATTTTATTACATGCAGAATAGATATGACTACAAAACAATTCGCGCAAACTTTTGCAAAAGAAATCTTTCGGTTGCACGGACTGCCGCAAGATATCATCACCGATAGGGGGACACTGTTCACCTCGGACCTATGGAAGGAAACCGCCCTGAGGTTGGGAACCGAAAGAAAACTGAGCACGGCTTACCATCCACAAACGGATGGACAAACACAAAGAACCAATGCCATCCTAGAACAATACCTGAGGGCATACGTCAATTATCAACAGGATAATTGGAACGGACTATTACCGTTTGCGGAGTTGGCCTACAATAATGGACAACAAGAAACAATTAAGACAACACCCTTTTTTGCAAACTACGGACAACACCCGAAACATGACACAAGTGGTCATCTGATACCGGATCGGAAGATTCCGGCGAACGAAATGAACCAATGGCACGATATCATACATGAGGAAATGGTGGCTGCACAACTTCGACTGAAAGAAAATTACGATCAACACAGAAAACCCGATCCGAATTTGAAATCAGGAGATATGGTATGGTTCCTACCAAGGAATGTAAGGACCACAAGACCATGCCAGAAACTCGATTACAGAAAGATGGGGCCCTTCAAGATCTTGGCAAGAGTGGGAAACAGTGCATATAAGCTGGACTTTCCCCCATCAATGAGAATACACAACACCATACACATCTCACTTCTCGAACCCTACTAAGACCAAAGATTCCCATCACAGATCCAGTCACCACCACCACCAATCGAAATCGAAGGCGAAACAGAATACGAACTTGAAGAAATAGTCGATTCACGACTACACTACAGAAAACTCCAGTATCGAGCGAAGTGGACAGGATATTCTCCTGATCATGATAAAGTTTGGTACCCAGCGGAAAACTTCGAACACGCGGAAAATGCAATCAAACACTTTCATGAACGATACCCAGATAAACCAAGGCTGGGAAGAAATCAAAGAAGAAGCAATGAATGACGGTTGGGGAGACCCAATGCGAGAAATCACTCCAACTAGCCCAGGCTATGCGACGGTAGAGGACCGGCAGAGGGCATCAGAACACAACGCGATGAGCTGGACGGCATGCTATGACGAGCATTGCAACGTCCATAGCGAGGACAAGGAAGGGGCCAGTTACTGGCCAAAACAACCACACGCAGAAAGGAGATGGGAGGAATGCTACCGAAATAATTGTTGAGCCCACAGGGATGCGAAGATCGGGGCAGGATACTACCCCAAGGCGTGGGGTAAAAGAGAATAACTGAGCAGGAAGGATGCCCAGCGCACGGAAGCCAGGAGGGGACGGTTGGAGAGAGGCGAGGAAACCCGAAACAACGATACCGATTGCCAACACACGCAGGTAGATATTGAATGCCTCCAAAGAAAAATTTCGGGTTTAGAAATCCAACTAGATGAGGCCCAAGGAACGATCAGACTCCAGGAGGAGACCCTTGAAGCGCAACAAGACACCATTGCGTACCAAAAACGAACTATCGAGGTGGCAGACCTGACATGGAGATGATCAGGAAACAGTAACGCACAACAGAACAAATATTACGGAAGTTCCGTCGCGGTGCGAGAAGATTTGGGAACCAGGTTATGAAACTTGGTGAATAGCTTGATGGGACTCAAGCTGAGGGGAGAGAGGAGCTATTGTCACAAATCGTGACTTAGCAATAGGTAATGTTTCACATGACTCACGATTTGTGAGATCATTTATGATTATGATGTTTGATTGGATTTATTGTTTCATGACTCACGATTGTGAGGTCATATGATGTTATAACTTTCGCACCTGACTACACGTATGAGTCAGGGGTTTCACGCATGTGACGTGATTAGCGCACATGACCTTTTATGGAAATTGGATACTATGGGGATTGTATACTATGACTCAAATTGTGAGTCATAGGATGTTTGTTATACTATGACTCACACGGCAGTGATAGTAAAGAGGTGACTCATGGTAAAGTCACCAGGGTTAGGGTTGTGGGAAGAGCGCCTATATAAGGAGGGTCACGGACACAGATAGCTAGCTCTTCACGCAACCACCTAAGTTACTTCCTATATTATATTTTACCTATTAGTTCAATCTATACTTTACTCTGATTACGACCATCCGTTTACATCACCGACCGAAAGGTGATTCGAGGAACGTATCGATAAGAAGCAGTCACACAGGCTAGGAGTGGAAGGACTCAGCGTTCCTTAGGCGACATAAGGCTACGAGACCTGAAGAACAGTAAGACGAGCGGTGCGTATCGTTACCTGTTGCTGTTAAAGAAGATAGTGTGCCTTGTCCGGCAGACTAAGGATAGGTTTGTAACATCTAGTTTCTTGCATGGTCTGGTGGTCTTTACATTCCTTGGTAGTAACCATACCTTATCTCCTGATTTCAGATTCGCATCTGGTATTCAGTGTTGATCGTAATTTTCTGTGTGTCCAAGTTGTGCGGCCACAATTTCCTGGCGCATGGTATCGTGCCATTGATTCCTTTCGTTCGGCGGTATCCTCCGATCCGGGATCAGATGACCACTTGTGTCATGTTTCGGGTGTTGTCAGTAGTTTCCAAAGAAGGGTGTTGTCTTAATTGTTTCTTGTTGTCCGTTATTTTATGCAAATTCCGCAAAAGGTAATAGTTCGTTCTATTCAAATGTGTATGGGCACGATCTTATATCTAACGGAATATATTAATGCAATACTAAGCGAATATTGCGGGCACGCCTTGATGACGAGAGGTAAATTTATTAAGGTAGATTAGTAGGTAGTCTATTCCTTATTCTTCTAAGTGACAAAAGTGGGCGGTAGCCCCCATGTATACAAGAGTGCACCCTCCAAGTATCTAACAGAATATAAAAGGGAAATATATAATTACGAACGTGTTTTACAGTAACTTCAGTAGGAAAAACATAAGTGAAAACGTATTTGACCCTGAAAACCTGCTACAAAAATCCCAAAAGTTTATCTAAATCTAAAGTGGTGTGAGGGGTTTCGTGGTGGATGATAAGACATAAAGGACGGAACAATAAGGGTTAAAATATGTGTTAATCAAGCAAAATAACACAAATACCAGATAAAGAAAGATACATCAGAATCCTTATCGTAATAATGAAATATAACACAAATAAACGCACGGTATGTCCTAGATGTAGGAATGATACCGGTGTAATAGGTATTGCAGAAACAATAACCAAGTAAGAGAATATACGATATGTTCAAAGAAATATGCAGATGAAAACGAAGAAGAAATTTCAACACTTTCCCTCATTATCTAGAGCCCAAAAGTCCCATGAACCGTGTATGTACCGGTTTCGCTAAGACTTTAGTGCAGATATCGGCAAGGTTTTCTTACGAGTCAACATTTGGTAAAGTGAACGAACCGTGTTTGTGTTCTTCGCGTATTTTGTGTAATTGAACATCAATGTGTTTGGTACGTTTATTGCATTGATGGTTTTTTGTAAGAAATTAGTGCTGGTATTATCGGCATGGAAAGCGATCGGTAAACTTAGGGGAATATACTTGACCCCTTGTTGGAACCATTGGATTTGTTGCGTAGCGAGTGACATGGCAACGTTTTCTGCTTCGGTAGTAGATGTAGCGACGGATGCATGTTTCTTGCATCCCTAGGAGCTACATGAACCATTTAAGATAACGATGTATCCTGAGAAGCACCAGCGGGTTTCAAGGCAAGCGGCAAAGTCTGCATCAGCATAGAGATCGATAGCGGGAGTTGTGTTGGTTAGGTAAGGGTAGAATAAGCATATATTTTCCATCCCAGCAAGTTACCGTAGGACGTGTTTAGCGGCCTTTAAGTGTGCTTCAGATGGGCAAGAAGAAAATTGAGAAAGAAATGAAATCATATACGAGAGGTCAGGTCTTGTGCTAGTGGTGAAGTATATAAGTGATCCTATAATCGATTGGTAAATAGAGGGCTCTGGTATCCATATGTCTTCGTTCCCTTGCATAAGTTGAATGCCTTTTGGTAATGGGGTAGAAACGGGACCTGAGTTTTCCATGCCATATCGTTGGAGGACTGACTGGATGTATTTTTGCAGAGTAAGATATATGCCGTCTGGTGTATACGTTATGCGCAAGCCGAGTGCGAAGATAGCTTCCCCTAGGTCATTGATCTCGAATGCCTATTTCAGGTCTTTTTTCAGTGATGTGGCGTGGGGGGAGTCGGCTGCATGTAGGGTAATGTCAGCGACGTAAACCGATACGTAGAGGTTGTATTTAGCATAGACGAATATGCATCGGTTGAGGGCTGATGTCGTATATCCTTTGGAGGTTAAGAACTTTGTGAAGAGAGCATACCATTCATTCGCAGATTGATTAAGTCCATAAAGACACCGCTTAAGTTTTGATACTTTTTCTCCGTCACGGTACCCTGATACCGGTCATAGGTAAACATCTTCTTTCAGTTCGCCGTAGAGGAAAGCAGATTTGACATGGAACTATCGCGGTCGTTACTTGTTTTTTGCGCATATCGCGAGGAGGAAGTGGAGAGATTCATAACGGATGACTTGGGCGAATGTTTCTTAGAAGTCGAAGCCAGGAATTTGTCAAAAGCCTTTGGCAAGGGCTCTTGCGCGAAACCTTTCTAAAGTCCCATCTGTATTATGTTTAGTCTTGTAAATCTACTTACTATCGATTATCTTTCTTCCCTTCGGTCTCTTAACAACATCGAAGGTTTCATTCCTTTTTAGTGCATTAATCTCGTCATCTATCTCCGTGGTCTACTCTTCCTATGCCGTACTGTTAATCACTTGGGGTTACGTGGTGGGATCCTCATCCTGTAGTTCAGTAGGATTTCTGCCAAAGAGTGGTGGTGGGCGTCAGATGCATCCAGACCTTCTCCGTGTTTCCGGTTGCACCTCAGGTAGGCCCACATGTTCTTGTAGTTGTTGTTCCATGGGAGCAGGTTCCGGAGTAGGTGACGATGTGTTAGGTCCGTCGTAGTTCTCTGGATGTGGAGGTAATGGAGGAGGATGGATTTCAATCGCTGTTGTGCTGTTGATTGGTGTCGTACACGGGTGCAATTCCTAAGTCTTAATGTACGATTGCAGGTCTATTGTTAAAGAGGTAGAATGGGCGGTCGCAAAATGGGATTCTGGAGCAGGTATTGTACAGGGCACGTCCGATTGTTCAATCCTTTTTTGTGCTGCAGTATACCTGTAGTGTTTCGGATATCTTATGTTGCGAGACAATGTATATCCGGTATATCTTGTCAGAGGATGTGTATCCAACAATATAGCCTTCGATAGCCCGGGGCTGTAGCTTCGTTCCTGGTTTTCTGGTCTGCTCAGGTATGTGGTTTTAGCATTTGGTCCCGTATGGGCGCAGGTGGTTGATCAACGGCTTTTGATTGTAGAGAGATCCATAGGGCGTTGAACCACCTATAAATCAGTTCAGAAGACGATTTCTGAGGTATACGGCAGTTGCGATTGCTTCTGCCCAAAGTTGTAGAGGTAAACCTTTTAACTGGACTTAGTAGCGGTTATTATGCTCCTGTTATACCGTTCAGCAACGCCATTTGATTCATGTGAGCAGGGAGGAGTTTTGACATGAAGTATTCATTGCGCCTGAAACAGGTTTAGCATTTCATGGTTCACTTATTCACCACCGTTATCAGTTCTGAATCATTTGATTATAGCATAATCTTTGGTTTGTGCCTCCTTGATGAACTGTTTGAAGATTTTTACCGTATCCGATTTTACCTTGATGGGGTAAATCCAGGTGTATCGTGTGCAGTCATCAATGAAGGTGATATAGTACCATGAATTACCAAACGATGGTGTCGAGAATTTTCCGCTTAAGTCAGAGTAAATTAACTCGAAGGGGCTTTGGCAACGGAGCTGTGTGGGTTCTGGTTTTCGTTTGCACGACTTTAAGGTAATGCAAGTTTCGCATTGCCAACCGGTAGGAACCTTAGGGATATGGGGTGTGTCGCTGTATTTGTCGGAGCGAAGGTAGGCTGCTGAGGGATGACCCAAGCCTTCATGCCACTCCTGATAGGTCATTTAGTATGCTTATTCCTTTCATTCCTGCACGACATAATCTTGTCCGTCAAGCTTGCCCAATAAAACCTCTTTATTCTCTCGCATGACATACATGTCTTTCCCTGAACTGGGTAAAGAAAATCCTTTTCCCAAAGAAACGATAGCACGCCACGATAACAAATTGCATTAACCCAACTTAGGAACCCAGAGAACAAGTTGAAGAAAAACAGGAGATACATGGCCATTAGATGTTTTAGCCATTAGCTTAACTGTTCCTCAGCCGCATGACTCTATTACACAGTCATTGCCTAACTTAACTTTTCCTTTTTCTGGTTCAAAGTTTGTAAGAAAGTCTAGGTTGCTTGTCATATGTGAGCTTGCGCCTGTATCGTTTACCCAATTGTGTGGGTGTGGGGTCTTTCGCGTAGTGGTAAGGGTTGAGGATCTACTGACCTGTTTGGATGTCTCTTCCTTGCCGATCTTGGCGGTATCAATCAGCTTCCTTTCCTACTTCTTTTAGTTATTGGTCTTGTGTTTCGGAGACTGTTTCCAAGTATGCCCTTCATTGCGTGCCGAGGGGTAATGCTTTTTGCAGTATGAGCATTACTTGGCAGTGACCAACGTGCGATTTCCCTTCGGTTGGGATTATTCCTTCCCTTTTCCTTTGACAGTGGCGGTTTAATACGCCTTGTCTTGTTCAGAATTAAACGAAGTTCTAAGGTCCATCAACCTGTTATAGACATGGTTGTAGGTAAGGTCCTCCTTGGTTTGGAGGTTGTAGACGATGTTGTTCATCGACTCGGGAAGGCATTGGAGAAGGACTGCAGCTTTTGCTTCTGATGACTCAAATACCGTCTTAAATGCAAAAGGTAGGGGGTAACGGTCATTTTCGGTAGCAGAGCTGCAACGGTGCACATGCGGTTCCAGAGGGTGTCAAACTTGCCGATGTAATCAGCGATGGGTTCCGACAACTCGCATTTAGTATCGAGAACAGCTTTGCCTTGGTCGAAGAAGGAGGAGGTGTTTTCTCGGTCAAATTTATCTTGGAAAGCCGTCCCGGTTGTGTGCGGCGTTTTGTGGGTTGCTAGGAGGATAAGCCATTTTGGATCAATGGTCTCTAGGAATTCGGCCGATGCCCACTGGTAGCGTTTCGTAATTAATCTATAGGGTCAACATTGGTCTAATCCTAGTCTTCATCCCGTATTTCATCGGGGATGGTTTCCGTTTCCTGCATAATGTCCCATCAGTTAAACACTCTGAGGACATACTCGGATATGTCACAGCATGTGCGTTAGTTCTCTGGCCCAGTCAGCTTTCGGATGGAGCTGAGTTTGTAAATCTGGTGCTAAGGTGCGTTTAGAGTTAATTGCATGTATCCGTCCCCTTTGATCAATGGGCAGAGGGGTTGCTGGGGGATTGTCTGTCGAAGGTTCAGGAATGGTGGTTGAGGCTAAGGCCATAGTGGATTTTGGTTACACAAGTGGTGTTCTTCGAATTGTCCTCTATGGCCACACACCCACTTTAAGTCCACACAACTTTTATCAAGCCTGAAAGTAACACGTTCACCTCTCAAGGATTTTTCTGGGAGTATCCACCCTCAGATGTTTTACCTTCCATGTAGTTGTTAAAGTGTGCAGGGGGGTGGTGGGTAACGCTTGCGTGCACAAAGAGAGGAAAAAGAAGGAAGCGGAGGCGCACGGTGCAAAGAGCTCGGATAAGTAGTGGTTAACGGCGAGAGTATTCCGCCAACACTTGTATAAAGCCGAGGCCGAGAATGCTTGGTTTCGTCTAAAAAGAGCATTTCGTCTCGTCGATGTTTCGTGCGGAGAAATTAACCTTGCCGTGAAAAATGATTTGGGCTATTATTCGGTAGGGAAACGTCCATCGATGGCAGGACGGGTTTCGCTTTGTTGACGTGCGGTTTCGTGGTCTGTCGGATGGTGTAAATGTATATCCTAAAGATATAGGAGGCCCTGGCTCATAACCTGTTCAAATGATTATGGGCACGATATTATATTTATCGGAAAATACTAAAGTAATATTAAGCGAGTATTGCGGGCACGCCTTGATGAGGACAGGTAGACTTATGAAGGTAGATTGGTAGGTAGTCTGTTGCTTATTCTTCTAAGCGACAAAAGTGGGCGGTAGCCCCTATATATACAAGAGTGCGCCCTCCAAGTATCTCAAAGAATATACAAGGGAAAAATATAAGTACGAAAGTGTTTTACCGTAACATCAGTAGGAAAAACATAAGTGCGAAAGTATTTAACCCTGAAAACCTGTCTAGAAAATCCCTAAAGTTTATATAAATCTAAAGTAGCGTGTGGGGTTTCGTTATGGATGATAAGACATAATTGACGGAACAATAACCGTTAAAATTAGTGATAAGCAAGCGAAATAACCCGAATACCAGATAATGAAATATACATAAGAAACCTTATCGTAATAATAAAGTATAACAGAAATTAATGCACATTATATCTTAGCTGTAGTAGTGTATGCGGTGTAATAGGTATTGCCGAAACATTAACCAATTAAGAGAATATACGATATGTTCAAGGAAATATTCAGAATAAAACAAATAAGAATTTTCAAAACATTGCAATTTTCCTGTTGATAGTTGACGTATGGTCACTGGTATTGTTCCTGGATGGCATTGGTTCTCTGAGTTTGGCCATCCTTTTTCAGTTGGTAAGCCGTGGTCAGTTTCCTTTGGAAACCCAACCTCTGGGCTGTCTCCTTCCATATGTCAGAGGGGAACAGTTGTCGCCTACCACTGATGATATCATGCGGTAATTCATGTAACCGCAAGATATCTTTTGCAATGGTTTGTGTGAATTATTTTGTTGTCATATCCTCCAAGCATGCAATAAAGTGTCTCATTTTTGTTAGTCTGTCGATGACTATCAAAATAGCATTGTAGCCGTCCCAATCTGCTAAATCCGTGATTAAATCCATTGATATCGGCTTCTATGACTTATCTGGTGCTTCGTTGGATTGTAGTTGACCATACGGAGCATGTGGGGATGATTTCGTGCTTTAACAAATGTCACAGTTCTTGATATATATCTTGATCATTTCTCGCATTCCTGGCCAGTAATAACTGCGGCTGATGAGTTCCGTGGTCTTCGCTGTCCCGCCATGTCCTGCTTGCCAAATATCGTGATTTTTTCTGATATGCTCTGTCCTTATCTTTTCCTCCTCTGGCACCCAAATCTTGTTCTGGTACCATAGGCAGTCATTCTTCCATTGGCATAGCCCCTGGGCTACATCCATCATTTGTTTTGTTCCTTGTTCCAATGCTTTTCTTATCTCTTGTATGTGAGGGTCCTTCCCACTCTGTTCCTTAAGAATTCTCATTTCTTCTGTGGGAAAACTAATCGTATCCATTTCCTGTATCCTTATTTCCTGAAAGTATTTTTCTTGTTGTAATAGGATCCCTTGTTTAGGTTTGATCCTGTCGTCATCTTCTTCTGGTGTATCTAGACTTCCCCTTGTCAATAAGTCAGGATTGCCGCTTTCATTTCCTGGCTGATATTCGATCCGTATATTGTATTAGCTTAACATCTCACTCCACCGGATCTGTCGTTCATTTAGATCTTTTGTTGTTGTCAAAGGGACCAAGAACTTATGGTCAGTGAGGACCCTTGTCTTGTGATGGCTTCCCAATACATATCTTCTGCATTCCTTTAGTACTTGTACTATAGCCTATAGTTCTTTGTCGTGAATATCGTAGTTGCATTCCGCATTTGTCATTGTCTTTGATCGGAATGCCGGTGGCCACCATTTCTCGTCTTTCCACAGTTGCGCTAAAATCCCCGAACAGACATGTTTCGCTGCATTAGTTTCGATATTAATCGGTCTTTACAGATTTTAATGGGTGAGTACAGCTACTGAAGTTATTTTTTCTCTCATCGTATCGAACGCCGTCCTTTCCGCTGTACCCCACTTCCATTTTGCATTTTTCTTTGTCTGATTGTCTACGGGTTTTGCAGTCCTACTAAACCCATCATTGAATATTCGGTAAAAGTGGCAGAATCGCATGAATCTTTGGATATAGGTCCTGTTCTTCGGAATTGCCCATTCCCATCTGGCTTCTGTATTGATAGGATCCATCTGGACTACCTCTTGGACAATAATAAACTCTAGGTATTCCACTTCTGACTTGTGGAATTCAGACTAAGTTGGCTTGATTCTCATTCCCGATTTTCCCATCGCTTCCAGGATCTTTCCCACGTCTTTCTGGTGTTGCTTCAATGTGTCTGAGTACACCAGTACGTCATCCAAATATACTATGGAGCATATGACCATGAATCGGTGTAACATTTGATTGATCCATCTCAGGAATGTTGCCGCTGCATAGGTCAAGCGGAATGGCTTTACCAAGTATTCATAAGTTCCGTATCGTGTCGCGAATGTAGTTTTCCATTAGTCTCCTTTCTTGATTCGCACATTGTGGTATCCATCCTTAATATCAAGCCCTAGAGAGTATCGGGCACTGTTTAGCTTATCCAAGGCTTCCCCTCTTAGTGGTAGTGGGTACCGACCTTTTTTCGTGACTTGATTAAGTCCTTAGTAATCCACGCATAGTCGTAATTTTCCCTCTTTCTTTTTGACGAAAAGGATGGGTGGTCCTGTTTCCGCAAAGGAATCTCGTATCCATCCTCTTTCCAGATTCTGTTTCAAATAGCGTCTTAATTGTTCCAGTTCCGCTGCTTCTAGTGAATGTAACCTCTTTGCTGGGATTGTCTTTCCCTTTTCTAGGTTAATCTCGTGGTCCACTCCTTTTCTGTAAGGGGGTAACGAAGTCTTTTCTTTTTCTTCGAAGAGATATAGGTAATGGTGATATACCTCTGGTATCATCCATTCCAAGAGTTCCTTTTATTGGTACTTTTGGGCCTTAATCGCCAGTTCGGTACTGACATTCATTGCCCCCAAATGGCATTGGCCGTCCTCCTGGTTCCACTTGAGAATGCCTGTGATCTGTCCTCTTCTATAGAACTTCCCAAATGCTTGAGCCGAGATCTTGCAGATCTCTATTCGTTGCTGGTTTTTTATAGTTTCTTCTCAGGTACCCTCTGATTCGTTTCTGTCCCAGTCACTTTTGTAGTCCGTACTTCCAAATCCTTTAACTTCTTGTTCAGTCGTTGCAAGTACTTCGACTTCCTTGCATTCCCCGTCCAGGTATCTCGCACATATCAGCTGTGCTATCCAGTCACTGGAGTTGACTGTGTAGTCTTCTTCCCTGAGGTTCACCATTACTACACTCAGTTCACCTATATAATCAGCATCTATTACCCCAGCTTTGGTTTTAAGCCTGTTTTTCACTGCTAACCCGCTTAGTAGTCGAATGCACCCATAATTGCCCTGTGGTAACCCAATGGCTATTCCGGTTCGGATGACTTCTAGGCCTTTGGCTCGTATCGTTGCACTTTCGCTAGCTTACATGTCGTGTCCTACCTCCCTCATTGAGCCTCTGGTAGGCATTGTTGCCTCTTTAGTCAACCTTTGGACTAGAATAAATTCTTCCGTTTTTGCCTGAACCATTGAGAACTTCATATATAAGTTCTCCTCCTGGGCTTCCGCTTCTGGGACTGTAAAGACCCTCCGTGCCTCTTTTAAACACCAGGTCGTGCATCTCTCACTATCAAACGTGATGGTCCCCTTTCCCCAATCAATTGCAGGGCTATGTGATCTCAACCATGGCATTCAAAGAACTGCCTCATGGTTGTGTAAATTTGCCACTTGGAAGGTAATCATTTCCCTATGGCTACCAATGTCTATAGGTACTATCATCGTATGAGTAACTGGACCCATTGCCCTGAGTTTACCGTCTGCCAGGTAAATCTCTCATTGTTGTTTGGCTTTCGCCATAGGCATGCCTTACTTTTCGCATACCTCCTAATCAATAAAGTCCTCAGTCGCTCCTGAGTCAATCATTCCGTTGATGCTAATAATCTTGTCTCTGCCATAAAGTCGCATTTTTACCAGGACATGGTCATTTTTGTGTTCCTGGGTTCCGTGTTATTTAGTGCGGTGTAGAAGTTTCTTATCTCGATAGGTTTCTTTTTCCCCTTGTGCCTCATATTCAAATGTGTATGGGCACGATTTTATATCTAGCGGAATATACTAACGCAATACTAAGCGAGTAATGTGGGCACGCCTTGATGAGGAGAGTTAGATTTATGAAGGTAGATTGGTAGGTATTCTGTTCCTTATTCTTCTAAGCGAGAAAAGTGGGCGGTAGCCCCTATATATCCAAGAGTGCGCCCTCCCGTTATCTAAAACAATATAAAAAGGGAAAACTATAAATACGAACGTGTTTTACCGTAATGTCAGTAGGAAAAACATAAGCGCGAACATATTTGAACCTGAAAACCTGCCACGAAAATCTCAATAGTTTATATAAATCTAAAGTGGTGTGAGGGGTTTCGTTGTGGATGATAAGACATAAAGGACAGAACAATAACCTTTAAAATATGTGATAAGCAAGCGCTATAACCCGAATACCAGACAAAGAAATATATATAAGAATCCTAATCGTAATAAAGAAATCTAACAGATATAAAGGCACAGTATGTCCTAGCTGTAGTAATGTATACGGTGTAATAGGTATTGCCGAAACACTAACCAAGTAAGAGAATATAAGATATGTTCAAGGAAATATTCATATGAAAATGAATAAGAAATTTCAACATTTCCCTTCCTTATCTACAGCCCAGAAGTCCCATCAACCGTGCATGTGCCGGTTTCTCTAAGATTTTAGTGCAGATATCGGCAAGGTTTTCAGATGACTCAATTTTGAGTAAAGTGAAAGAAACGAGGTAGAGTTCTTCTAGAATTTTGTGAAAGTGAATATCGATGTGTTTGGTACGTTTATTGAGTTGATGGTTTGTCGAAAGAAAATTAGCGACGGTATTATCTGCATGCAAAGCGATCGGTAAACTTAGTCGAACATCCTTGTGGCCATTTTGGAACCATTGGATTTGTTGCATAGCCGGTGACATAGCAACGTATTCCGCTTCAGTAGTAGATGTAGCGACGGATGCCTGTTATCACGGATCGCCAGGAGATACATGAACCATTTAAGATAACAATGTATCCCTAGAAGGAGTGGCGGGTATCAAGGCAAGCGGCAAAGTCTGCATCAGCATAGACATCGATAGCGGGAGTTGCGTTGGTTAGGTAAGGGTAGAACAATCCTATATTTTCCCTCCCAGCAAGTAACGAAGGACGTGTTTAGCGGCCTTTAAGTGTGCTTCAGATGGGAAAGAGGAAAATTGAGAAAGAAATAAAATTGTATACGCGAGGTCAGGTCTTGTGCCAGTGGTGAGGTACATAAGTTATCCTATAACCGATTGGTAAATGGAGGGGTCTGGTATCCGTATGTCTTCAGTCCCTTTCGTAAGTTGAATGCCTTTTGGTAAAGGGGTAGAAACGGAACCTGAATTTTCCAGGCCATATCATTTCAGGACTGACTTGATGTATTTTTGCTGGGTAAGATGTATGCCGTCTGGTGTATACGTTATGTGTAAGCCGAGTAGCAAGATAGCTTCCCCTAGGTCAGTGATCTCGAATGCCCCTTCAGATCTTTTACCAGAGATGTGGCGTGGGGGGAGTCGGGTGCGTGTATGGCAATGTCGTCGACCTAAACTGATACGTAGAGGTCGTGTTTAGCATGGACGAACATGCCTGGGTTGAGGGCTGATGTCGTAAATCCTTTGGATATTAAGAATTTTGCGAAGAGAGCATACCATTCATTCGCAGATTGCTTAAGTCCATAAAGACATCGGTTAAGTTTCCATACATTCACTCCGTCATGTTACCCAGGTAAAGGTTGTAGGTAAACTTCTTCTTTGAGTTCGCTGTAGAAGAAAGCGGATCTGACATCAAACTGTCGTGGTCTTAATTTGTTTTTGGCGCAAATCGCGAGGAGGAATCTGAGAGATTCATAATGGATGACAGGGGCTCATATTTCTTCCAAGTTAAAGCCAGGAATTTGTGAAAACCCTTTGCCAACAGCTCTTGCGTGTAACCTTTTTTAAGTCCCATTAGCATTATGTTTAGTCTTGTAAACCCACTTACTATCGATTATCTTTCTTCCCTTCGGTCTCTCAACAACATTGAAGGTTTCATTCCTTTTTAGGGCATTAACCTCGTCATCCATCGCTGTGGTCCCCTGTTCCTTAAGCATAATGTTAATCGCTTGGTGATACATGGTGGGATCCTCATCCGGTAGTTCAGTAGTATTTCTGCCAAAGTGTATCGGTGAGCGTGAGATTCGTCCTGACCTTGTCCGTATTTCCGGTTGCTCGTCTGTTAGGGCCTCATGTTTTTGAGGTTGTTCCAAGGGAGCAGGTTCCGGAGTAGGTGACGGTGTGTTAGGTCCTTCGTAGTTCTCTGGTTCTGGAGTTAATGGAGGAGGATGGATTTCAATCGCTGTTGTGCAGTTGGTAGGTGTCATACTCGGGTCCAATTATAAAGTCTTACAGTACAATTGAAGCTCTAATGGAAAGGAGGGAGGATGCACTGTCGCAAATTGGTATTCCGGACCAGGTGTTGTACTTGGCACTTTCGCTTGTTCAATCCTTTTAGTGGTCCATGTACCTGTCCAGTTTCAGATATCTGATGTTGCGAGGGGAGGTATATCCGGTATATCCGGTCAGAGGATGTGTATTCAACAAGAGAGCCTTCGATCGCCCGGGGCTGTAGCTTCATTCCTGATTTTCTGATCTCCTCAGGTATGTGGACGAAGCATTTGGTCCTGGATAGGGGCAGGTGGTTCATGAACGGCTTTTGGGCGTAGAGTGATTCATAGGACATTGAACCTCCTATAGATCGGTTGGGAAGACGGTTTCTGAGGTATACGGCAGTTGCGATTGCTTCTGCCCAAAGTCGTAGAGATAAATCTCTTAACATCGACCTAGTGGCGGTAATTATGGTCCTGTTATACCGTTCAAAACGCCATTTGATTCATGTGAGTTGGGTGGAGTTTTGTCATGAAGTATTCCATGCGCCTGAAACAGGTTTAGCATTTAATGGTTCACGTATTCACAACCGTTATCAGTTCTGAATCATTTGATTATGGCGTTATCTTGGGTTTGTCGCTCCTAGATGAACTGTTTCAAGATTTTTGCCCTATCGGATCTCACCTTGATGGAGTAAGTCCAGGTGTATCATGTGCAGTCATCAATGCAGGTGTTATAGTACCAAGAATTACCAAAGGATGGTGTCGCGAATTTTCCTTATAAGTCGGGGTCAATTAACTCGAAGGGCCTTTGGCAAAGGTGCTTTGTTGGTTCTGGTTTTCGTTTGACCGACTTTGAGGTAATGCAAGTTTCACATTGCCAACCTGTAGGAACCTTAGGGATATAGGGGGTTTCGGAGTCTTTGTCGGAGCGAAGGTAGGCTGTTGAGGGATGGCCCAAGGCCTAATGCCACTCCTGATAGGTCATTTTGTATGCCTGTTCCTTTATTTTCTGCACGACATAATCTTGTCCGTCAAGCTTGGCCCATAAAACCTCTTTGTTCTCTCCCATGACATACATGTGCTTTCCTGAACAGCGTAACGAAAACCCTTTTCCCAAAGAAACGATAGCATACCTTAATAACAAATTCCATTGACCCAACTTAGGAACCCAGAGAAGACGTCCAAGAAAAACTGGAGATACATGGCTCTCTGACATTTTGGCCATGAGCTTAACTGTTCCACGGCCGCATGACTCTATTACTGAGTCATCGCCTAACTTGACGTTTCCTTTTTCTGGTTCTAATTTATAAGAAGGTCTAGGTTGCTTGTGATATGTGAGCTTGCGCCGTATCGATTACCCAATTGTTGGGTGAGGGATCTTTCTTGTCCTGGTAAGGGTTGAGGATGTACTAACTGGTTTGGATGTCTCTTCCTTGCCGATCTTGGCGGTGTTTATTGACGTCCTTTCTTTCCTCTTTTGGTTATTGGTCTGGAGTTTCTGACACTCTTTCCAAGTATGCCCTTCATTGCCTCCAGAGGGGTAATGCTTTTTGCAGTATGAGCATTCTTTGGCTATGTCCGATGTACTGTTTCCCTTTTGTTGGAGTTGTTCCTTCCCTTTTCCTTTGACAGAGGCAGTTTTATACGCCTTGTCTTCTTCCGAGTTAAGGGAAGTTTTAAGATACAACAACCTGTTATAGACATGGGTCTAGGTAAGGTCATCCTTGGTTTGGAGGTTGTTGAGGATGTTGTTCATCGACTAGGGAAGGGACCACAGAAGGACAGCAGCTTTTGCTTCCGATGACTCGAATACCGTCTTAAATGCAATAGGTAGGGCGTAACGGTCATTTTCGGAAGCAGAGGTACAACGGTATTACATGCGATTCCAGAGTGTGTCGAACTTGCCGATATGATCTGCGATGTGTTCACACGACTCGTATTGGGTTTTGAGAACAGTGTTGAGTTGGTCGAAGAAGGAGAAGGTATTTTCTCTGTCATATTTATACTGGAACGCTGTCCAGATTGTGTGCAGCATTTTGTGGTTTGCCAGGAGGATGAGCCATTTGGGATCAATGGTCTCGAGGAAGTAGGCCGATGCCCACTGTTAGCGATGACGAAATTCATCTATAGGGTCAACTGTCGTCAGATCCCAGTCTTCATCACGTATTGCATCGGGGATAGTTTCCGTTCATTGCACCAGGGCCCACCAGTTGCCCAGTCCGAGGACGTACTCAGAGATGTCATGCCATGAGCCTTAGTTCTCTGGCCTAGTCAGCTTTAGGATGGAGCTGAGTTTGTAACTGGGTGCGAAGCCGCGTTTAGTGTTAATTGCCTGTGTCCGTGCCCTTTGGTCAATGGGCAGTGGGGTTGCTGGGGGATTGTCGGTCGAAGTTTCAGGGACGGTGGTTGAGGCTGAGGCCATGGTGGATTTTGGTTACACAAGTGGTGTTCTTCGAAATGTCCTCCGTGGCCACACACCCCCTTTAAGTTCACACTACTTTTATCAAGCTTGAAACTAACACGTTGGCCTAGCAAGTATTTTTCTGGGATTGTCTACCCTCAGATGTGTTAACTTCAAGGTAGTTGATAAAGTGTGCAGTGGAGTGGTGGGTAACGCTTGCGCACACAAAAAGAGGAAAAAGAAGGAGACGGAGGCGAACGGTGAGAAGTGCACGGTTAAGTAGTACTTAACGACCAGATTGTTTCACCAAGACTTGTGTATGCCGAGGCCACGAATTTTTGGTTTCGTCAAGAAGGAGCATTTCTTGTGGGCGATGTTTCGTGCCGAGAAATAAACTTTGCTGAGAAAAATATTTGGGGTTCTTATTCTGGTGGTAAACGTGGATCGATGGCTGGACGGGTTTTGCTTCATTGACTATGAGGTTTCGTGGTCTGTAGGAGGGTGTAAATGTATATCTTAATGATATATGAGGCCCGGGCTCATAACCTGTTCAAAAGTGTATGGGTACGATCTTATATCTATCGGAATATACTAACACAATAATAAGCGAGCATTGCGGGCACGCCTTGATGAGGTGAGGTAGATTTATGAAGGTAGTTTGGTACGTAGTCGGTTCCTTATTCTTCTAAGTGAGAAAAGTGGGCGGTAGCCCCTATATATCCAATAGTGCGCCCTCCTGTTATCTAAAAGAATATAAAAAGGGAAAAATATAAGTACGAACGTGTTTTACCGTAATCTCAGTAGGAAAAACATAAGTGCGAACGTTTTTGACCCTGAAAACCTGCTAAGAAAATCCCAAAAGTTTATATAAAACTAAAGTGGTGTGCGGGGTTTCGTTGTGGATGATAAGACATAAAGGACGGAACAATAACCGTTAAAATATGTGATAAGCAAGGGAAATAACCAGAATACCAGATAAAGAAATATATATATGAATCCTTATCGTAATAATGAAATATAACAGAAATAAACGCAGAGTATGTCCTAGCTGTAGTAATGTATGCGGTGTAATAGGTATTGCCGAAACATAAACCAAGTAACAGAATATACGATATGTTCAAGGAAATATTCATATGAAAACGAATAAGCTATTTCAACACCTCAGAGCATCGCTTACTGGGGACCGTCGTCTTTTTCCACTTCTTTCTTTTCGCTTTTTCGAGATCTATTTCGGACATTGCTGATCTTTGTTTCCCTCCTGAGTTCTGAACCCTACTGAGTGCCCTCGCCGGGTATTGTTTTTCGTCTTTTGGGTTGCAGCAGTTTCTAATCATATATCCTGTCTTTTCACATGCCATACACAGATTGTTTTTTCTTCTCCTCCAATATTTGGTCTTTGATATGTTAATAGCTTGTCTTCGCTGAATCGCATCTAGGTCCATTGGATCACCTCGAGACTCCTATAGTCGTTGGGTCTTGAAGGAGCTGTCATAGTGTCTGGCGTTGTTGTATGTTTTAGTCGTTGACTTTCCTTGCACATCTTTAATAACATCCAAGTGGGTTTCCTGAATAATGGCCCATACCGCTATTTCCTTAGTCGTCGTGAAGTCTTGAGCCCTCATGGCCCATGCATTCTGAATTTCTTCCTGTAATCCTCTTAGGAAGGCTCTTCCCAAGGTTACTTCGTCGTATTCTGCCTCTGTTGCCAGTAGTCGTAACTCTTACCAGAAATCAGTCACATTCCGGCTCCCTTGCTTGATTTTTTCGATTTTATTTCTTTCCGTTTCCCTAGCATTAACGTCGCTGTATTGGATGCGTAGAGTGGCGAGAAATTCTACCCAGCCATTCCATGTGGCGGGGGTCTTTCCTTCCACCTATGGGGTAATCTATTTGCCTACTGATTCCCATAGTAGAGATTTGGCGAAGTCAACTTTTAATCCGTCTTCCTTTTCTCCCCATCCTAGTGCTGTGTAGTACATTGCAAGTTGGACTAGCCATGCTTGCAGTTTGGTACAGTCTCCTGTAAATGTATCCGGGGTTCTGATTTTGGGCCTACATACAGTCGGTTCCTGTCGATTTTCCTGAACCGTTCTGATTAACCCCAGGAGTGGTTCTCTCGTGAGAGTTATCGTTTCTGCTGGTCGTGCTACCCCAGACATTCTGTGTATTGGGGATGCTCCTGAGGTTACAAACCCTAATCTGGATCTTAGTTCCGCAGGGACCTGACTTGGAGGTCTTCGAGATCCTTCACGCGATATCTCGCTTAAGGCTTGTCCAAGTTCTGCTTGCAGTCCTAAGAATGTTTTTGCATCATTGAAGTCTGGTACTTCTGTATCAGTAGGTGAATCCGTTTTGTATTCGTTAAGTGTCGCAAAACACGCAACCAAATGTTACAAACCTATCCCTAGTCTACCGGACAAGGCACACTATCTTCTTTAACTGCAACAGGTAACGATACGTACCTCTGGGCTTACAGCTCGTCATGTCTCGTAGCCTTATATCGCCGTGAGAATGCCGAGTCCTCTCACACCTAGTCCGTGCGACTGCTCCTTAGCGAAACGTGCCTTGAATCACCTTTCGCTTGGTAATATAAACGGATAGTCGTAAAAAGAATAAAGTATCGATTGAACTAATAGGTAAAATATAACTTTGGAAGTAATTAGGTGGTTGCGTGAAGAGTTAGCTATCCGTGTCCATTACCCTCCTTATATAGGCGCTCTTCTCACAACTCTAACACTGGTGACTTTACTATGAATCACCTCTTTACTATTACTCCCGTGTGAGTCATAGTATAACAAACGTCCTATAACTTATAACTTGAGTCATAGTATACAATCCCCATAGTATTCAATTTCCATAAAAGGTCATGTGCGCTAATCGCGTCACATGCGTGAGACCCCTGACTCATACTTGTAGTCCTGTGCGAATGTCATAACATCATATGACCTCACATTCGTGAGTCATGAATCTATAAACATAAATCAAACCAAACATCAATATGATAAATGATCTCAAAAATCGTGAGTCATGTGAAACATTCTATATTGATAAGTCACAATATGTGACAATTCTAAGAGGAAAAGTGAGATGGAGAGATACATCTGCTACAACAATTTAAGCTTTTGACTACAGATAAGGATCTGTAGTTCATTTATGAACGAAAGAAGTTCCCTGTATATCTCTGCTTTACTATGATAGTACCTTAGTTACAAGGATTGTCTTTTGGGCGTCTTGATGTGGATTTCGGCACTAATGCTTTCACTCATGTCTAGCTCTATATAGCACTTTCAAGAGTTACCACAGTGGATGGATTAACACTCCTCCCATCTTGTGAAACTACTCCTGTAACAGAACATATAGTTTATTTTATAGTAATTTTGTGGATACACTGATTAACCTAACTTAGCATTTGTAACCTCAGTACTGGTTTAGCCTTATAGTACTTTTATCTAATTGACACTTGAATATGGTATGCTTTCCAGTAGAGTTCGCTATTAATAGAACACTTTGTATTTACACTATTATGATGTAAAGGCTTGTATGTACATCTTTAGTGGAACTTTGTTAAGTTATGTAGTTAGGAGTAGAAGACTTGAGGGGGGTAGAGTAATCTGGATTGAGATAAAAACTGCATAGGCAACATCAGGAATGACTTGAAAAAAAGGAAATATTTTACATCAACCTAGAGCCTAATTATAATAAATGAATGAACTACAAAGGATGATTTGCAAGAGATATAATCAAGGAATTACAATTACCCTAGTAACAATAGATACAAACTAGATAACTTGCTACTGAAAATAGCAGCTAAACAGTCATAGTTTCAGCATAAAGATAAACAAAACCTAGTTAGGCAGGCTGGAACTGTGAATAGTGGCTGAACACAGGGTGCAATAAGGAAGGTCAAATGTAGGATAATTGTAGAAACTATGGATCTAGAAACCGCTGAATGTCGGGTTGGTACAACCCATTGCCAATTGGGCAAAGCGCGACGGACCCAACTGGGGGTAAGGCCGGTGTGCCTGGGAGGTTGACGGATCATGGTTTTTCCGGTTGCTGGGACAGTGCGGGGTCATAGCTTTCCCATGCACGGCCCATTGAACCTACTACACGAGTTCCCCTTTCCGCTTCTCCATTCCACACCATCACCACTCTCCTCACAGCTCGCATTCGTTATTTCTCGCGTTCTTTATTGCCTCCAACCACTACCTCTATCCATTCAAAGCCACTGCCTACCCGGTTTTACCCACTAGCCATACCCATCTATTCCCCATGGCCCCCAGAAGAGCTTCAACACGAGGAGGTGCCTCCACACCAGCTACCAGCCGAAGGGCTTCAGCAGGAGTAAGGAAGAACACGCGTATCCGACAAGCCCCAAGGCGTTATGGCCAACAACAAGATTTGGATCACAGCACCCCCGGAACTGAACATTCAAATCCCTTGTCCAGCAATAGCGTGGAACCCGAGCCAAGCACCCCCCAGTATAGCCAGTCTCCCCCCCACAACGAACCGATACATGGCTCGCACTCCCTACCCTTCAGCACGATCTCACCACCGCCGGCCACCCCAATATCACGAAGCGATATAGATAGCCACACCTTATCTCGCTCCCCCTCAGACATACCAATCAATCTTAGTACCATGCGTGAACTTCTCCGATCACACGAACAGGACATAGTCGACCGAGTGGTCCTCCAACTTACCTCCAATAACCAGAACCACCAGAGTCCCACCACCCAGCAAGCCCAGCAACCCCCCATCCCAACCCAAGGCACCCAGCCCCTCCAACCCATCCCTACACACAGTAGGATAGCTGCACTAGAAAGCCAATTGG
>QFET01000055.1:0-15039 GCA_003316355.1 Tuber calosporum | reverse complement strand
AGTTCTCCCCACTTCAGTACCAGCAGCAGACGAGATTGCTTCCCAGATCATGAAGAACTAGCAACTCGCCAGAGATGCCCTCAAGAAGGCCAGAGCACGCCAAACCACATCCAGCGAAAACAGAAGAAAGGATGGACCCCCAATCATCCTTAACGAAACTGAAGTTATCCTCAAGTCAGCCCCCTATGTCCATAAGGTTGGACGAAATCACAAGCTAGTTGGACCATGGTTAGGACCCTTCTCAGTAAGCGAAAGACCTGTTAGACACAACAACTACAAACTCATACTCCCTCCAGTGATGGCAGGAATCCACCCATGGATCCATCGCAGCCATCTTCGCATTTACATAAGACCCAACCCCTTCGCCTTCTCAGGAACACCTGAACCCATATCCAAAGAACCTGTAACTATCGATGCCAGTGGACAAGAGCAATGGGAAATCGAAAAGATACTCAAAGATCGAATCTATCGCAGAAAGAGACAGTTCTTGATCCATTGGAAAGGCTATGAAGAAATCGAAGCAACATGGGAACCCCTCTACAACCTAGAAGGCGCCAGCACCCTTATCAGATCCTACTGGTTCGATACCTAAATGAATCTATACCTTTCAGACTCCCTTGGTCCCATGGCGAGACTTTCTCTGCCTGGACACTTCAGAAACCAGACTATGCCCCCCTCTCACCTGAGCTTGACCCTGACGGATTTTGGAAACCTCTCCAAGACTCAGACTACTTAGAAACCGATACCAGCACAACACTCTCCACCTTGGACAAATCTGAGATGGAAAGCTAACTGCTTCATGGTATTGTCTTCGCTACTATGGGGCTTATAAAGGTGTAAGGTCTTGACACCAGTGATGGATATATGTTTACTGATTAAGTTATATGTTTTGAAAATTGAGTGGAATGCTCCAAAGGCGGGTTGGTCATTAAGCCCTTTAGGATATTCCTTATTTGTTTTGTTTGTTTTATTTCTTTTAAGGGGAATGTAACGGTATCCTATTATGTTTCTACTATTACTACTGACTTGATGTTGGTTATTACTTATTTGGGTTTATACCTGATAAGCGCTACTACTTGGTTGTCCCTTCCTACTTGGTTATGACTTCCTAACTGGTTATTCTTTCCTTGTTTCGCTTATTACTGCCCCTCCATGCTTCTGCCCAGTTGGGTATCGCTATCCTCCTACTATACCTACTGGATTTGTATAGTGGTAGCGATTTCTTGTTCCTTCCTGTTTGGATTCCATTACTTGTTTTGTTAGCTCCATCCTGTCGCTTTTAACCCTCTGTTTTCGGAATATGGTTACCTTGGTATGCTGCCTCTGTTAGCATGTTTGTTGGACAGGATGTTTGCGCTTTTGTTTAGTTTTCCTAGCTACAATCTTTTGTATTTAAAGAGCCTACAATCCCTTAAGGATTCGGACTCTCAAGCCTCACAGGACTATCATCTTTAATACTACAAGTTGAACGGTCACTCTATTAGTTCCATACCTTTTACCTTACCTATTGAAGACCTATCCATCGACGCTTCTCCCCCTATCCTAATAGTATCTTCAGGGTCCCTTTGGGATTCTCGAGATACTTGGAAGTAGGTTACAAATTCCTTGTCATGAATGTCATAATTGCGTTCAGCAGGTGTCAACTTTCGAGAATGGAAAGCAACAGAATGTAGTTTTTTGTCCAAATATTGAGAGAGGATACATCCAAGGGCGTAATCGCTGGCATTTGTTTCCACTACTGTTTCCATGTCTGGCTGGAAATGATATAATATCGGAGCTGTGATGAATCGACGTTAGAGCTCCTCAAACGCGTGCTGTTCCTTTTCACCCCAAGGAAAATCCTTCGGGTTACCCTTAAGCAAATCAGTAATTGGTGCCCATAGTGCGGAGAAATTCTTTTTGAACCGCCGGTAGAAGTTGGCGAAGCCCATAAATATTTGAATTTCCTTTACCGAGGTGGATGTTTTCCAGGCCTTGATTGATTCCACCTTTCTGTCGCTCATAGTAACTCCATCAACAGCCACAATATACCCTAGGACCTCCACTGATGTGTCATGGAAGGTGCTTTTCGTAAGCCAGATGGCAATTCTGTATTCTCGCAGTCTTTATAAGACTTTTCTAACCAATATGACGAGATCCTTCTCAGATTTAGAGTATATAAGTTTATCATCAATATATACTACCACTCCTTCATCACGGAAGTCTTTCAGGATCATAGTCATTATTGATTGGAAGGTGGCTAGTGCATTTACCAGACCAAATGGTATGACATTATATTCATATAAGCCGTATAGTGTGCGAAAAGCTGTTTTCCATTAATCGCCCTTTTGTATGCGGATCAGGTGGTAACCGTCCTTTAGGTCCAACTGGGTGAAATTAGTGGCTCCTTCCACACAGTCGCGTAGTTCCGTCATAAGGGGTAGTGGATATTTGTTGTGGATAGTGACTTTGATTAGTCCTCAGTAGCCAATTACCAACCTAAGACGTCTATCCGGTTTTGGCACAAAAAGTATCGGTGCTCCTGCCCGTGATTTGCTGTGGAAAATCTTTCCTTGTTTTAACATATCATCCAGATATGTTCGCAGTACTTTTAACCGCTTTTCTGAGATGGGATAAATTGGTCCCCAGGGTGGTGGAGAATCTGGTTTGAGGTCAATAGCATGATCGAAGGTCTGATGAGCCGGTAGTTTCGCCGTAGTTGATGCGCAGAAAAGGTCTTTGTAGTTATGGTATTGTACGGGTAGTGTATCAAGGATTATATCTTCGTCATCATCTACTCTTGCAACTCTTCCAATAACGACTGCCTCCGGATCTTCCAGAACCTGCTCATCCCACTCGATTGATATACCTTCGTCCTCTGGTAAGAGGTGAAGCTAACATCCCTGAGCTTTGAACCTCCAGCTTTCTGAGTCTTGAATTTCAATTATAGGATGTTCATCATTCCACCACCCAAATGGAATTATTATTCCATAATTTCCTGTTGGTGCGATCTCGCACACAATCTTTAAGCGTTTATTTTTTCCCATTTCCTTGTAAATGGGAAGGGTGAAATCCCTTCCTGTAGATAATTCGTTTCCTGTAAAACCCTAAATGGGTATCGGATCCTCACGAGACTTGTAAGGAATATTCAATTCCTTGATTAAATTTCGTGTATAACAAAGATATTGGATCCAGAGTCTAATAAAACTCTTATGTGATATCTTTTCCCGTACACATAGATATGTGCAGTTCCTTCTGGACATTGGTAGCGTCTTGGTTCTCTGTGTTTGAGCTTGTTTCACTTATGCGACATTGTTATCTCCCTTTGTCCTCACTAAGAAGATATTATGGTTGTATAGCTTGGGTGTTCTTGACAACGCCAGCATTGTTTCGGCTATAGAGGTCTCCTCAGAGGAACTAAACAAATAGTTAATTATTAAGATTCTGGGCAGCCCACTACGAGCGGTCTTTACCCCTTGCCGAGGGGCACCCAGAAAATTAAAACCCCCCTCAATAGGGGAGAGACCAGTGAAACGCCATAAAAATGCAATAAAAAATTATACTTCTCTGCCTTTCGTGTAGGATAATACCCTAAAGGAGTAATAATTTTAGAAAATAAATTATACTTCCGAAAAGAGTAGAAAATTCCGAAAATAGTAACGGTTTCTGATTATGGAATATCTCGCACCAATGTGGTATTATTTGGTGTTAGGTTGACGTGGTTGTTGTCACGTACACAACACGTCCCTGTTAGGCGAGCCCATATTATCAGGTTTCCCAGAATACTTTACAGCAGTTCAGCTATGGTCTAGTGGTAAATTGAGGCAGGCCCTTTCATTTTGTCCGCAGGGTCCTGCGTTCAATCCATCCTTCTGGCGGATTAAACAACGGTAATTTGTACCGGAGGCATCTAGAGCTAGAGCATACCGTGGGGTCACCCCTGCTACTGCCAGCACTTCCCGAGTGTCTAAAAACGGGAAGCACATCTAAGTGCCTAAAAAGGAGATCCTTCTTCCGAAGAAGTAAAAAGCAGAATCCTAAAATTAAACCAATCTGAGGGAAAAAATAACCGAGATCTCCCTGACGGGGGAGGTCTCATCCTCCTTTCCCCTGAATCCAATCAGTTGAAGCACACTACGGAACCTCATCGAGGTTCCAGGCAACGACTGTTCCCAACATGCAAACATGGACCTGCATGACAATTTTTTTGAAGAATTTTGGAATTCTTTTTTATCGTCGGTAACCTTATTGTCGTGATCTTCAGCACCCTAGACTTGAGTGTTCCCAGTTTCGATTCCGGTCGCTATTGCTAGTGCGCCGAATACCCAATCGTCGTCACCGTTGGTGCCTTTTAGGACATTTCTTTGTCCGATAATTCCCATAACCGAGGTGCTAGTTCGCTCTGAATCTGGTTCACCTTTGACTGTGATGTTCTTACATTAAGAGCAGCCGTCTGTGCTTTACTGGAAAGTTTTGGTCAGTCCTTTGTTTGTTGCTTAGCGAAAGCTCTTGCTACCACTATGTCCTTTCTTCATTTTCGCCAAGTGTGGTTGTTGAGGCCGCAGCGAGTGCAATCCTTTCCTGTCTTTCGCTTATCCACAACGTCTTAAGGGATTCCATCATGAGCATTCTTCCAGTCCGTATGCTCATACTTATTATGGAATCCTCCTTTCTTTTCCGCTTATTTTCCTTTAGCTGACTTCCATCGGGTAGGACTGTTTTTTGGTTTCTGGTCGGTGTATCCGTGTTTAGTGTTGAACCCGGTTTGCTGTCTCATCGCGTTTTCGCTTGGATGCTCCACTGTTTGAGGGCTCACCTTTGGATAGTTTCCGCCATTCCACAAATTCCTCCTCTTGTCTGCCAACTTCCCGTATGGTTTCCATCAATTCCTCATCCGAGGAAAACTTTAGATGTGATAACCAGCGAAGAATTTCTTCAGGAAGTTTGCTTTCCACCCGTACCCTCCAACTAATTCCTGTGAGACCGGCCTTGATGTAGAGATTTTCAAGAAGTAGAAGATAGGTGTCGATTTTTCGCTTATAGACTACCTTAGTCATTTCTTCTAGGGCTCGTCGTTCCTCCTCGATGCCGATATATCGCTTGGTAATTTCTTGTCGAAAGCGCTCCCATGTGGAATAGTCTGGGTCTCGGGTATATCCTCCTAATCCACCCATCACCTTCCGGTATTTCTCTGAGAAGGGTGCCACTTTGTTCCCCTTTGTTTTCCCCAAGGCAAAAACTATTCGGTGTGCATGATTTTCCCACTGTGTAGGATTGCGATTGAAGTAGTCCTCACAGGCTGTCAACTAGTTTCGAACTTCTTGGTTGTCATTTCCTTCCAAGAAGTAGGGTGGTTCCGTTATTAGCTTTGCTGGTCGGGAGAGTCCACCGATATGTTCTAAGAGAGCCTTAGTTAACCTGTCCTCGGGTACATCGTTTCTGGGAATAGACGGTAAACGGGGAGCCCGTTCTGGCCTGCCGCCCTTTCTACCCTGTCCATCCTCTCCATCACTATCGGACCCATCATCATCTGGGTCAGGGGCATCACCAAGGTTACCTGGTGGTGGTAGCGGTGGTAGGTTATTTCCTCCACGGTCAACACCTTTTCCTTTTTCCTTCCTAGGAGTTGATGCTGATTCCTTTGTAGGAATTGTACCTTCTATTGGTACCATTGTGGGTCCTCGATTAGACGGTCCTGGATCACCATCACTAGGTCCATACTGTGTTGGTGCAGGTGTCTTTTCCACAAATTGAAGTACAAGAGCATCTAGGTAGGCCTTCATACCCGCACTCTGTTCTCGTTGCTGTTGAGCCGCAATTTCTCGTTGCTCATTCTTCCTTCTGGTCCATTCCTGTTCCTGTTGGTTCAATTTAGTATTGAGTTCTATTAGTGCCTTTTCCAGGATTCGGTCCCTTGTTTCTGAGACTTGGGCCTGTTGCTCTTGTTGAGCCTGTTGGCGTCGGAACTCTTCCTGAACCTGAGCTCGTAACTTTTGCTGCTCCCTTTCGGTATCGCTACTCAATTGTTCTAATGCACGGAGACTTTCCTGTATCTCAGCATCATTGATAACTTCACTTCTGGCCATACGGCTCTGCAGCAATTCTAGCATTGTAAAACCCTGCCTCGCCTCCTGAGATAGTGCTGAGATCGCTATGTGATTCTCATTGGCACTTTGTTTCAAGGATCGGTCCAGGTTGCGTAATGCATAGACAACATTTTGCTGGAAGTTATCTTGCGTATTGACAGGCTTCTTGGTTCGCTCGGCACGTTTCTGAACTCTTGATTGTGGGCGACCCAAATGGGTAATGGGAGAGCTGGTACGGCTTCAGGACGGGATTAAAGATACCGAAGGGGTAGATTCTGTGTCATCCTCTTCGATCATCCTGTCATATCCCAAGGGACTAGGAATAGATGTGTCATCCTGTACCATAGCCATGGTAGCTCGCATAGACACCCAAATAATTTCTCTTTGAGAAAATGTAAATTATCCAGTAGTCTGGCCTTTAGGCCAAAGGTGCTAACTGGAAGACAAATTAGCTTGAATAGCGGGTTTTTCCGTAAGGTTAGCAACAAGTATTTCTTCAAAAGGTAGGATATGGTAGATTATTGTTTGCGTTTTGTAAACGCAGTTACCTGCCGTCTGTCTTGACGATAGATATGTTCTGTATATTTTCACTGTATCCGAGCCACTTGTCTTAGTGCTACTGCTTGGAGGTCAAGTGCATATTATTCGCAGCAGATAGGAAAAATGTTGTCAAAGTTGAGAGGTCGGCAGTGCCCACAATGTTGGCACTGATGAAAACTTTGAGTGTCAAAGTATTCTCTGGGTATGAGAGAATATAGTGTTGCTTTGGTGACAGGAGAATAACAATTAAGTGTTACGGGATAGCCAATTCGGTACTGTTGAATTGGCTAAGCCGTGCTCGTATCGGGAAAATCGGAGAACTGTCAGGAAAGCTCGTTAAAAGTATGGTTAAGATAAAAGGGTTCTCGAAGGTGAATAACTGAATAACTGAAGATATTGTTAAGGTCTCTTCTCCGTTCCTTGATGATCCCTTAACTATGGGGGACTGCTAACTATTTATACACTTTTCCCACTACTTAGGTTGTATATATAAAAGAAGTATCCTTGGAACCGTCGGCCATGCTGTAATCAGTGGGAACACTGTTTGACCCTGAAGATGTATGACCCCACTACAGCAAATGATCCCCCAAACTATCTATTTTGTCTGAGGGTGTCAATCACTCCACCAGTAGATAGTCTTCGATCTCTTTGCCAAATGAACTAAGTTCAAATTGATGCCGCCCATTTCCGAACATCATACGGAATACCAGGGTATCAGTTTGGATGGCCGTCTTTCCTGCATATATGCACTCATGTGCAGATGCATTCAGATTATCAAGAATGCAGAATACGTAATAGATCCACTTGGATAAATTACTCTGTCATCTTTCACCGAGGATGAGTAGTTGTGGATACAATCCTACTTCTCGCCAGTGTGGGTTGTAGTCAATATCGTCACCTCCCGGCGCTATATACCATCATATCTTAGACTCGAAAGTCCAGTACCATATCCCATATGTGTAACAGATAGGGGCAGATGTAACCCACTCCTAAGTATCTCGAGTATCCTAAAGGGACTCTGAAGATACTATTAGCATAGAGGGAGAAGCGTCTATGGAAAGGTTTTCAATAGACATGGTAAAAGGTATGTAACTGAGAGAGTGACCGTTCAACTTGTAGTATTAAACATGATAGTCCTGTGAGGCTTGAGAGTCCAAATCCTTGAGTGATTGCAGGCTCTTTTAAATACAAAAGATTGTGGCTAGGAAAACTAAACAAAAGTGCAAATATCCTGTCCAACAATATGCTAACAGAGGAAGCATAAAAAGGTAACTATATTCTGAAAACAGAGGATTAAAAGCGACAGGATGGAGCTAACAAAACAAGTAATGGAATCCAAACAAGAAGTGACAAGAGATCGCTAATACTATACAAATCCAGTAGGTATAGCAGGAGGATGGTGATACCCAAATGGGTAGAAAGAAGGAGGGGTAGTAATAAGCGAAACAAGGAAAGAATAAGCCGTTAGAAAGTCATAACCAAGTAGGAAGGGACAACCAAATAGTAGCGCTTATCAGGTATAAAGCCAAATAAGTAATAACCAACATCAAGTTAGTAGTAATAGTAGAAACATAGTAGGATTCCGTTACATTCCCCTTAAAAGAAATAAAAAAAACAAAACTATAAGGAATATCCTAAAGGACTTAATGACCAACCTGCCTTTGCAGCATTCCACTCAATTTCAAAAGATATAACTTAATCAGTAAACATAGATCCATCACTAGTGTCATGAACTTACACCTTTATAAGCTTCATAGTAGCTAAGACAATACCAGGAAGCAGTTAGCCTTCCATCTCAGATTCATCCAAGGTGGAAAGTATTGTGCTGGTATCGGATTCTGAGTAGTCTGAGTCCTGGAAAGGTTTCCAAAATCCGTCAGGGTCTAGCTCAGGTGTAAGGGCGGCATAGTCTGGTTTCTGAAGTGTTCAGGCAGAGAAAGTCTCGCCATGGTACCATGGGAGTCTGAAAGGTATAGATTCATTGTAGGTATCCAACCAGCAGGATCTGATAAGGGTGCTGGCGCCTTCTAGGTTGTAGAGGGGTTCCCATGTTGCTTCAATTTTGTCATAGCCTTTCCAATGGATCAAGAACTGTCTTTTTCTGCGATAGATTCGATCTTTGAGTATCTTTTAGATTTCCCATTGGTCTTGTCCATTGGTATCAATGGTGACAGACTCTTTGGATATGGGTTCAGGTGTTCCGGAGAAGGCGAAGGGGTTAGGTCTTAGGTAAATACGAAGATGGCTGCAATGAATCTATAGGTGGATTTCTGCCATCACTCGAGGGAGTATGGGTTTGTAGTTGTTATGTCTGTCAGGTCCTTCGCTCACTGAAAAGGGTCCTAACCAGGGTATAACTAGTTTGTAATTTCGTGGAAACTTATAGACATAGGGTGCTAACTTGAGGATAATTTCGGTTTCGTTAGGGATAATTAGGGGTGCATCCTCACTTCTGTTTTCGCTCGAGGTAGTTTGGCGTCCTCTGGCCTATTTGAGTGCATCTCTCGCAAGTTGTTGTTTCTTCATGATCTGTGAAGCAATCTCGTCTGCTGCAGATAGTGAAGTGGGGAGAATTTTGACGCTAGGGAGAAGGTTTGGTAGTCTGCCAAAGCTGATTTCGAAGGGGGAGAGTTCTGTGCTATCCCTAGGAGCCGCATTGATTTCAGTCTGGAAATGTTATAGGTGGCGAACCCACTTGGTTCCTTTAGGGTTGACATAGTCCCTAAGGCATTGGCGAACAGTTCTGATTATGCGCTCGGTCTATCAATTGGTCTGTTGATGGTAAGCTGTAGCCATGTTGAGATCAACATTAAGATTCGCTATAAGCTGTGTCCAAAAGCTTGAGGTAAACTTAGGGTCTGTGTCAGAGACTATGAAGGTAGGGAAACTATGAATGGAGAAAACTGGCTCAATGTGACTGAGGGCTGTTTCGACAGCTGTGATGTTCTGAGAGACTGGTATGTGGTAGGTAAAGCCACTGAATCGATCCAAAACAACCATGATAAGTTCAAGCTTGGAATCGCTAGGGAAGGGTCCTGTAAAGTCAATTGCAAGAGACGAGAATAGGCGTCTAGGGACAGGGAGGGGGATGACAGATCCTTCAGGGACAGTGGTAGGTTGCTTGTTGAGCTGGCATAGGTGGCATCTGCGGACTTAGTTATTAATATAATTACTCATGGAGAGCCAGTAGAAGTGTCTTGATGCATATTCAAAACATTTCTACCAACCCATATGTGCTATTTGTTAATAGGTAATGCGCACAATTTCGCTTCTTATGTTAGCACCATGATAGTTTGCTTCATAGGGGACATAAGGACAGTCTCTACTGTCATCCTTCCCCTTTCCGATGAGAACTCCATCATATAAGAGTCAGTCAAGGTGATCGTTTGCCTTGGTAACTACCTCTAGGAGAGGGTCCTTCTGGGTAGCATTTCGAATGCTGGAGTACCACTTTCCTTTCATGTAATTGGTAAGCTGAAAAGCGCGAAGGTCAAGCTGTGAAGAGGGCTGATGAAGGAAGCAGTCCTCATAATCGACAGGTGCTTTTGGGGTAGGTAGGTCCCATCCTTGGTCGATATCCGGTATTTCTCTTTCTTTTCCTTTATCAATAACTGTATGAAAGACTGGGTAGCCATCGTCATCGTGGAGGGGAGGAGGAACAGCCCATCTGTGTTCTGCTCTACGCTTAGGATAATGAGGGGAGACAAAGTTGGAGGAAGAGTATAGAGGCAAGGGTCCTGGGATATTGCGAGATCCTGAGGGAAAGTATCCGGTATTCTTTCAATTTATTTGGGATTGGCATTCGTCCCAGACACAGGCAGTCCAGTGCCTTGCTCTATGTCTATTTGATTCAAGAAATCTATCCAGTTCATTGCCTTGAGGTCGAGGAGGGACTGGTGTGAGCTGATGGTCAGGTTCAGTAGGTGTACTGGTGGGGGCGATATATCCGGAGCTGGTGACTGCAAGGGATTCCAGTAGGGTGATAGAATCATGGATTTGTTTAAAGCAGTTGGTGATAGCATCTGGATGCAGTGGTTAGTCCATATCTCCTAGCGTATTGTTAATTATCGCCACAAGGCCAGACAATTGAGCTTTAGCTCACTCAATAAGTACTGTGGCATGGGGTAGCTCTTGAGGGTTGCTGGGATAGGAGGAGGTCCCGACGATTTCACAACCTTGAATGGCATTGGTTGCAAGCTCGAGGGTATCTGCTGCTTTGTCCATTGCTTATTCAATAGAATGTGAGTAGTGATTCGCTTCTTAGAAGCTGGAGGGGTTTGAACTGGTGCCATGAGGTGAGTTCCACATGGAGTGGTGTTCAGGAGTAAGAGTGCAAGAGGGTACTTGAAGAGTGAGGGCATAAGAAGGGTCTAGGGCATGGACGATGTTGAGGTAGTGTCTTGATATACTGTTCATGGCGGAGGAGGGGGTATATATAGGCCTCTTCTCAGTAGGGTATTCGAGTATTTGGTCTTCTTCATCTGGGGTGTTTTCTTAGATCCTTGATAGTGCATCTACAAGGACCTTGTCTTTGCCAGGTCTGTGTATGATATTGAAATCATAAGATTGCAGGAACATGCTCCATCTAGTTTGGCGGTAAGGTATGTCAATCTGCTTTTGGAAAAAGAATAGTGCCTTGTTGTCATATACAACAGTGAACTTGGTACCATATAGAATCGGATGGAAAGCCTCAAGGGCATCCACTAACACCAGAAGTTCCAATTCATGGACAGGGTAGGGTAGCTGACTTGTTGCAAACTTTCTGCTGTGGAATGCGGCAGGGTATGCTTTCTCAGGGGAGGGTCCTTGGCCAACCCATGCTCCTGATCCAACCTTAGAGGCGTCAGTAATGAGGTATATTGGATCAGCTGATGTCTCATATGAGATGGAGCGGAGCGGAATTGTCTCCTTGGCCAGGCGCTTAACCTGTTTGAAGGCTTCCTCATGCAGGGGTCGTCATTCAAACACATCTTGGGAAATTTGGTCCGAGAGGGGTACAGCGGTGGAGGCAAGGTGTGGAAGGAACTGTGCATGATATATCACAACTCCAATAAAGATCTGAACCTCTTTTTTCTATTTTCGTGTGGGCCAGTCTTGGATGGATCGAATTTTTTCCGCGTTTGCATGAATTCCTTTCTCATCTATAACATGTCCTAGGAGTGAGAGCTTGGTGGCGAAGAATTTGTACTTGGCTGGTGATGCTTTGATTTGATGCTGCTTCAGTCTTTCCAAGACTGATCTGATGTGCGAAATGTGGTCCTCAACTGTTTCTGAGTAGATGGTAATGTCATCCATGTATGCCCAAACGAATTTTCCAATAAATCCATCTAGGACAAACTCTATAACTCTCATAGCTGTAGCAGGGGCATTGGCATCTCCATGCAGCATAACTCTGCATGCAAAGGATCCAAAAGGTGTCTTGAGAGTGTTGAATTTCTCGTCGCTGGGGAGAACTCGAATTTGGACGTACCAATTTGCAAGGTCTATGGTGGTTCTGAACTTTGCCCTGGCAACAGGTCTGAGTATCATGGCTTGGTTGGGAATCACTCAATGGTCCTTGATATTAATATCATTCCTGGGGACAAGGTCTGCAAGCAGTTTGATTTCGCCATTGGGTTTAAACTTTGGGAATATGTTGACTGGGTTGTGTGCCTCACTTGGATAAATAATTCCTTCTGTCACAATTGGTGACTAAGCAAGGCAGGATTTCAAATCACTCATAGTTATGAGTCATAAGGCCGTCAGACTTCGCACTATGACTTAGTAGTAGTCATAGGGGATTCACAAGATGCACACTAGTGCAATCATTATTATATTGTAATTGGTTGATCGTGTGCATGATCCACATTTGTGAGTCATATGATATAAAGTGTTTCGCACATGACTAAAATTTTGAGTCATGGGTTTCCCACATGTGACCACTCTTGGGCAGATGACTTTGTTTATGAGTTTTGATTAGTTTAGTATGCTGCAGTCGACTCATAGGAGTCAGCTGATGGATTTCATAGTATGACACAATATGAGTCATGCCAAGAGTGTGACTCATAGATATGAGTCACCAGGGTTACTGTGGAGCGAAAAGTCCCTATATAAAGACCTCTAGGTGGCCTGTAGTTAGGACACTTCGCTTCCCCTATTTTCCTGCCCCTACATTTTGCACCACCATGTCAAGAGTGTACTCGGTTCCCATGATCCCTCCCACACCACTCCTCGCTTATGTCCTTGCGTACCCCAAGCCTCGGCATGGCGCAAGCCGGTCCCCCTCCTCTCCCTCTTTTCCCCTCCGACCCTGCACCACCCTCAGCTACTGCCTCCACAGTGGACCTCCCCCCTCACCTCAGGTTCCTCTCCTCCTTCCTTGACGAAACTAAGGAAGTCATCAACTTCTCCTCCGCTCAGGTCACCTCCATCTCTCCTTCAAGCCTCGATGACCTCTCCACTGGATAGATCACCTTGATCCTGCTCCTGTGTGGCATCCTTCGTGAAATCTCCGCCCTTGGTGCTCAGCTTGACTCCCTCTCCTAAGCAGTCGCACTTCTCAGTCCTTGCTTACCCAACTCCACTCAAGCTGCCGACCCTGCAGCCCCCATGCCTGGTCTCAATCCGTTCGGAGCTTCGTGACCTGGCCCACCGTGTCACTCCTGTACCTCCTCCCGCCACCACCACTCCTCCTGCCATCCCTCCCAGTCCTGGAATGACCCAGTGGCGCCCGGTTCCCCAATTTGCCCTTCTTCCCCCACCTCTTGCCCCTGCCTCTGAAAGCACCCCCCTGGTAATCCATGGTGTCTCTGGTGATCAGTTCCGCGACAGTCATACTTCCGCACCCTCCTAGGCCCAGATCGTGGTAGGCAGAAGGTATAGGAGAAAGTCTGCAACTAGCCCTCCCTCTGCAGCCAAGGTCGCGGCTGCTACTGCCAATCAAGCCACCACGGCCTACTCCAGTCCTGGCTCCTCCTCCCCTCAACCATAACCACCACCTCATCCACCCCCGCTCACTACTCCAGCTAGTAGATTTTTCGCACCCCTTTCATCACCAGCCCTCTGCCCTGATGCATTGGTCATCTCTGGCTTTCTTCCCGACCTGACAACCTCGGTACTTGTCGATGCCAACTCCGCCCTTCCCTGTGGTTTCAAGGCCTCTGTCAACGACCGGGGCTCTGTCTCCCTAACTGGCCTTGATGGCCAAGTTCCTCTCCTCTCTTGTGCCCCATGCTTTTAGGCCCTTACTAGGCGCCTCATCCAATCCTTCCGAGTCGGCGACAACCCTTGGCTACCCTTCCGCCCGGCTCCTACAGCCGTTTTGATCGTGATCCACTTTGTTCCCTCCACTTGCCTCCACGAGAATGAAGATGACCTCTTTTCCCGCCTCTCCATGTCAATCCTTAACTCCACTGGTGTTCCTATCCTGTCCGCTAGATTCCTCAATAGGGACCCGGCCTCCCGCCACAAACACTCTTGCTCGCTAGTCATAACTCCTGCCCCTGAACATGCCTCCTCCCTCCTACCACATGTCCCTCTTTTCTCAGCCAATAGGCGGTCTGAAAGAGCCTTCTCCTCTTCTCTCTACACACAATGCCACAACCACTGAGCCTTTAGGCATGTGGCCCAATGATGCAAAACACCCCACCCAGTATGCCCCTTCTGCTCTCTCCATCACACGAGAGCCGACCACAGAGGCTCCAATCCCTCATGCGCCAAGCAGGGCAACACCAAAGCTGTACTCAGCTGTTGCCTGAACTCCCCCCCTCGCTGGCCGAAATGCAACGGGGATCACTCTGCCCGCGACCAGGACTGCCCATCCAGACCAGCTCCTTCCGCGTGCTCAGGCTGCCACCCAACCCACCACAGATGATGACAAGATGGACGTTTTGCCAGATTTTCCCCCTAGCTCTACGTCAGCCTGTCACCCCTCTACTCCACCATCAGGTCCCTTAGGTCCTGCCGTTGACCTAACCACCCGTAGGGCCATGAGGCTTGTCCAGTCCGCCCCTGACATGTCCAGGTCCTCCTCACGGCAGGGTGCCCCGCCCACCTAGGTGGCGCCCAGCTGTAACGACCCCTAAATCAGTTGGTATAGCTTACCGAACCTCAGCCCAGCCAGTGGTCCTACTAGGACGTGGACAGGAACGGTACCAGACACCTGCAAAGTGACATAGCAACCATAAGTACCTTTCATGAAGAAAGGGTACTTAGGTACCTAGTTAGATAGGGTAAGCCAGCAAGGCTGGGTAACCTTGGTGCACACTTAGGTAGGGTAACCCCGCTAGACAGGGTAACCTGGGGCTACAGTCAGGCAGGGTAACCCTCTTGGTAGGGTAACCCGGAAGCATGGTTAGGCAGGGTAACCCTTTAGATAGGGTAACCCACCTCCTCATTTAGGCAGGGTAACTACTTAGGCAGGGTAACAGGGAGCCCTAGGAAAACATGGTAAGCA
>QFET01000054.1:0-11093 GCA_003316355.1 Tuber calosporum | reverse complement strand
CGCAGGGTTACGAAAGCGGAAGAATCGTTCAAAGAACAGCAAGTGCTATTCAGGCAAAACGACCAGGGAAAAAGTGACTCCCAGAAAAGAAAACGGGAGGAGGAATCCAAACCTAGCATGACTACTGCTGGAAATAAAAAATGCAAAACCTATACGCCAGGTGAAAAGGCGGCCTACAAGTTGAAAAAACAAGCGGAAAAAGGGAAAAAAGCCCACGCTGAAGGAAAGGTTGAGCACACTAATTGGATTTGAGCTCATAAAGGAATACCAAAAGAAAAAATAGAAGATCGGAAAAAAGCCAATCAATGCACACGATGCACATTGGCTAACCATACTTGGAAGTACTGTCTGAAGCAGGCCCAAGTATCCGTTATTGGACAACAACGGGGAACTCAAAGACCCCCATTTCGAAGACCGCAGGCTACACACAGGCCCAAGGGGCAAATAACACCCGCACCACCGGTGAACCAGGTCAACCGGCCCAGAATATGGGAACTGGACGACATGGACGAAACTTAAGTAGTTTCAAGGCACCGGCAGCGACGGCGACCAGGTACTCGGTTACGGACCTCTTACCGAAATCGAAAACAACAAGGGTGCTCGACCTCGGCAAGGTCCTACTAGCAGGTATTCCACGCTTCTCTGTGGGAAACTCAAACCGAAAGCGAGAGTCACGAAAAGCAATCCAGACCTACGGGAGTATCGCAGACCTAAGAATGACAGGCGAGCAAGAAGCGATTAACTTGGACGGCGGCTCGTGGTAGTGCGAGCCTAACTTCGGGATCCTCAAACTCAAAAAGAAGAAAGCGGAGCGTCATATGTGAAGTATATCGGACCTCAGTACGGAAGACGGTCAAGTAAACCCGCATCCTTCTAAAGCCCTAAATCCTTACAAGAGATCCAAGGAAGAGTGGACAGACCAGCGCTGACTAAGGACTTCTTAAGAATGACAAGGGGAAATTAGTCTAGCCTGGATCGTGAAAAGCCTTCCAGGAACAAAATATATTACAGTTCGGCTGGACAACGGAATAGTTGGAGAAACGGAACAGGATCCCGGACATCAAGAAAAATGAAGTGAAAGAGAATGAGTAACTACGGCTGCCTAGTTCACACACTAAATTGAGCGGGGTAAATCCGTCCCGAACCTGGACTCCGGCTTTGTGGACGGGATAGGGACGATAGACTCATCAGGTAAACGAGGCGATGCATGAAGAATCCCCGGAGCCCGAATACGCTGATATAGTCAAAACGATACGAGTTCGGCTCCAGTGGAGACAAAAGCGTGGGCTGAGAAGGGCAAACGGCAGGTGTAAGGGAACCCTTCGGCAAGGGGTAAAGACCGCTAGTAGTGGGCTGCCCAGTACACCAAAGACAGAGATTTTAGTTTGTCTGAGGAGGCTTAAATAGCCGAAACCGTGCGGGCATGGTAACAAACACCCTAAGTTACCACAACAACGAAAATGTCATACAAAAGACCTGCACAGGCCCCTAGCGGCCCTAATTAAAGAAATAAAACAGAAGCACATGCCCCGCCATATTATTCCTGCCCTGAAGGCAAGGCAACCATTGTAGCAAATGGAGAATGAATACAGATTCGTGTACTATTAGACTCGGGGTCTAATATATTTCTAATTAACCAAGAGCTGGTTAATAAACACCGCCTACCTTACCACACGGGTTCAAATAGCTTGGACATTTACACCTTTGATGGAACCACAGCAGCCAATGGGGGAAAACACTACACACACCCAATTCTGTTAGAGATTGGGAAAAATGCCCACTGATCTCACATTTCATGCGAAATTGCCAAAGCTGGCAAATATGACCTTATCATCCCTTTTGAATGGTGGCATACAGAACATCCTATCAGACACATCGAGGACGCGCAAAAATGGACATTTAAGGACGAGAAATGCCAAAGTCATGTTAATAATGAAGGCATAGACTTGACATTTGAATGGGACGAAACCGTGGCATACGACCCAGAAGCACGATACATTGGAAGAATTGAAATTGCGCCCGCTCTTGAGCCAAAAGAGATTCTGCAAATACCTCTGGAATATCAGGAATTCTAGAGGGTTTTTGCACCAGAAACGGCAGAGAAACTAGCCGGAAGAAGAACGTTTGACCACGCAATTGACTTAATAACTGGTGCAGTACCGCCCTGGGGTCCGATATATCCCATGTCAGCCTACCAGCTGGATTTGCTTAGCAAATACCTGCAGAAAATGCAGGATCAGGGGAAAATCGTGGAAAGCAAATCTCCCGCCGGGGCTCCAATTTTATTTGTCCCTAAACCTGACGGGTCAATGAGGCTTTGTGTGGACTACTGACAGTTGAATAAGCTGACAGTGGCCAACAAATACCCACTGCCCCTGATGAGCGAGCTCCGCGACCGAGTGGCTGGGGCCCAAATATTCACAAAACTCGACTTAAAAGATGGTTATCATCTCCTAAGGATAAAAGAAGGAGATGAGTGGAAAACCGCATTCCGGACCCTATACGGCCACTTTGAATACAAAGTAATGCCATTCGGGCTGGTAAACGCGCCGGCCACCTTCCAGGCCATGATGAATAAAATTCTGCGTGAATTTTTAGATCATGGAGTAGTGGTCTACCTAGACGACATCCTGATTTATTCCAAGACAGAGAAAGAGCACGTCGACCTGGTAAAAAGGGTACTCTCTCACTTGGAAGAATATGATTTAGCGGTATCAACCACCAAGTCGGTCTTCCACGTAAAAACAGTGGAGTTTTTGGACTATATTGTGGCAATCGACGGAGTCACCATGAGTGCAAGAAAGGTCGAGAGCATAAAAAATTGGAAGGCACCAAGGTCTGATAAGGAGTTGCAAATATTCATAGGCTTTGCCAACTTTTACCGACGTTTCATTAAAGATTTCTCCAAAATCTACAAACCAATTTCCGAAACGTTGAAGGGCGACCCCAGGAAATTCCTCTGGGGACCAGAACAACATGGGGCATTTGAGGAACTCAAACGAAGATTCATCTCTGCCCCAATACTCTGTCATTTCTACCCAGACAGAGAAACCATTGTGGAAACCGATGTGAGCGATTTTCCACTTGGGTGTGTCCTCTCACAGTTTAAGGACAAAAAGCTACAGCCTGTAGCTTTCCACTCACGAAAGCTGAGTCCCGCCGAACGAAATTATGAGATCCATGATAAAGAGCTTCTAGCAATCCTAGAAGCATTCAAAGAGTGGAAACAATACTTGGTGGGGACAGAAAAACCAGTGACGGTCTACACTGATCACCAAAACCTACAAAATTTCCTCCGACCAAGGTATGGAATCCGCGGCTAATACGGTGGGCTCAACAACTCGCGAACTACAATTTCAAAATTGTCTATCGACCAGGTAAACGCGGAGGTAAGCCTGATGCATTGAGCCGACGGCCGGGGTACCGTCCTGAGGAGGGAGCTGCGCATAACGAACAATCTATACTCAAGCCTTCTCACTTCCAAATCACACTGGTGCATTTAGGCCAACCAGAAAGAAAGGAAGAACTAGGTGGCACAGAGACTACAGGTTCCTTGCGAATAAAGTTGCTAACTCCAAAAGCACGAATGCCTACGAAAGGGTCCCGACTAGCCGCTGGACACGACTTGTATGCCTTAGAGGATTTCATAATTCAGTCCAAGGGCAACGGCTGGTAGAAACAGGAATTGCCGTTGGACTGCCACCGGGAACATACGCGCGCTTAGCACCGCGTAGTGGAATGGCTGCCAAATATGGGATCAGCATTGGCGGTGGAGTAATCGACGGTGATTACACTGGTGAAGTCAAGGTTATCATAAAGAATCATGGAAACCAAGATTGCCAGGTTCGCAAAGGGGACCGAATGGCACAAATGATCATTGAGAACATACATATTGCCGAAGCAATAGAAGTTGACAGACTAGCCGAAACAGTCAGGGGCAAGGGCGGATTTGGAAGCACGGATGTATCACCCAGACGATCAGCTGCAACAAAGACCCAGGTGTGGTTGCATACTTGCAAGCGGTCCAGGCCGAAAACGAGTTTCTTGATGAAACAGACTTTGAAGCAAAACAAGACAAAGGAATACTCCTAATGTCTAATGCTATAATATCCAAGGTCGATATTAGGAAATACGACCAAACATTATTAAAAACCATCAAAGAGGCAGGAGAGGAAGATCAAGACTGGCAGGAAGGCAAGCAAGATTTGGAAACGTTAACAAATAAGGGCAAACCTTTACCAAGTCACTGGGCAGTAACTGAAGGACTGATCTACTATAAGAATCGCTTATACATTCCAGACAACGAACAGCTGCAGACAACTATAGCCAAAGGCTGCCACGACTCCAAGGTAGCTGGACACTTTGGACAGGAGAAGACTCTGGAAATTGTTACCAGAGACTTTTATTGGAAAGGACTGACAGCATGGATAAATGACTACGTACGGTCATGCGATGAATGTCAACATAATAAATCCCCACGACATGCGCGGTTCGCTCTACTCCAGCCCCTAGAAGTCCCGTTGTCAGCCTGGTCATCAATATCGACAGACTTCATCACACAACTACCAGAATCACAAGGAAGAACTCAAATTATGGTAGTTGTTGATCAATTTACAAAGATGGCTCACTTTATAGGGTTGGAAAACAACGCAACGGCTAAGGATGTTGCGAATGTATTTCTCCGAGAAGTTAGGAAGCTACATGGATTTCCGACAGAAATTATCTCAGACATGGACGCAAAATTCTCGGGAGAATTCGGGGAATCGCTTTGGAAAAGTCTGGGAATAAAACGAAAAATGTCAACAGCATACCATCCGCAAACTGACGGACAAACTGAAAGGACCAACCAAGTGCTGGAAGGATACCTAAGAAACTTTGTCAATTACGATCAGGACGACTGGAATCAGCTGTTGCCGTTGGCCGAGCATGCCTACAATAACTCAGTCACAAACACACATGGCATGTCCCCATTTGATGCCAACTATGGGTTCCACCCACAAACAGAATGGATGAAAGAACGCGAAGCCCAATATCCTGGAGCAGGAATCTATGCCCACTGGATGCAAACGATCCATCAACAAGCCAGAGAGGCCCTAGAGCAAACACAGGAAAACATGAGCAGATATTACGATCGCAAAGTAAAACAACAACCTGACATAAAAATCGTGGATCAGGTTATGCTCAACGCACGAAATATCCGCACAAAGCGACCATCAAAGAAACTCAGTCCCAAACTCTATGACCATTTTAATGTATTGGAAAAGAGAGGAGAACGCGCTTTCAAACTGGAAATATCGCCACGATGGAAGATACATCCGATATTCCATGTATCACTGTTGGAACCATACCGCATATCGAAATGACCGGCCCGGGAACAACCACCCAGAGAGCCTGAAGAAATAGATGCGGACTTAGAATGGGAAATCGAAAGGATAGTGAAGAGTGAAATAATCTCTTGTACTATAAGGGTTCGCGGTCGAAATCGACAAATGCGCGAACTACGATATTTCGTCAAGTGGACAGGGTGTTCAGAAGACGAGAACACATGGGAACCACGGGAGCATTTAGAGCGGGCAAAGGACTTAGTGGAGGAATTTCATAGGGAAAATCCAGATATGCCAAAGCGGGCAGATGTTGAATAACATGGGAAAGGTTTTCCTAGTGTGGACAAGCAAACGCATTAGGTTTTTCACCCTACCAAGTTGAGTTCAAAAAAAAGTATACTTTGTATTATATATTTCGTTAGTTATGGAAAAACAGAAGGCAGGGTAACCTGAGAACAGACCAAACGGTTCGAGACGAACCTTTGGAGGAGGGAGCTCGTGTTAGGCACATAACTCCCATGAGGGCCCAGAAGAGCAGTTTGAGATCTCTGGGCCTGAAACTCCACAGACTAATACCCCCCTCCGGCTCCGACTTTGGCCCTGGACGACAGCACTGGCGCCTTGTGCAGTTGCTCGCAATCATAGAAAGAAGAAATATTGGAACCTTTCTCGTAACCACGGATACGTCGTCGCCGTCCGTCCGACCGGATCCCGTCCGTAGGGTATACAAGAGGGCATCTCTGGCTACGTCTGGGAAAAGGGACCAAGCGATTTCGTCAAGAACCCGCGGAGTTACCTCCTACTGAAGTCAAGAGACCAAAACAACGTCCGGAAGCCTAGGAGGGAGTGGTATTCAGGCTATTCAGTAGAGAATAGAACTGAACCCCAAATGAATGCCTATCATAGGCAAGCAAGTCTATCGGAACATGTCGATAAGGAGAGGCAGTCCAGCACGAATTGGTATTGGACCGATCGTCAAAGACTAGTCATCCTGAAAGCCAGCGGCAAGACCGGGTGAACCGGAACGAAGCCGTATTGGTCGACAACCAAGTTGGCCCCTTGGTGTTCTAAGAAAACTATTGGCAAGTTCCAAACTGGACGGCCATAAGTTTGAATAGCAGGACGACGGCTGTTATCTCTTACCGAGAAGGTATGAACACCCTCTGAGAAAGAAGAGCTCTGATCACGCCATTAGCTGTGCGGGGGGAAAAACTTTCAGGGTCAAAGGGGGTTCGCTGTTGGATTTTGTTGTGAAAATTGTTATTAGATACTTGGTTGTATGGAGAACGGATGTAGTCCGCGAACACTCAGACGCGGGATATAAATATCGAAGTACCTCCCGAGCTTTAGCCATCATCAAGCAACGGAAAAGAGATCTTATCAATACCATACGTTATACCTTGAAATCTTGAGCCTTCCTAGACAATCTCCGTCTACGATTTGAGTTCTTAAGCCTAGCCTGATTCGCTTGACCTTAGAATCGGCTACCCTTAACATAAAAACCAATTCTCACCTCTTCCCCTTCCCACTTTAAAGACTTTTTATCAACAAATTGCCCTCTATTATTTGTTTCCCATCACCTTTTATCAACTGAGTCCCTGTCTTATCACCTCTGATGCCTCCCCGGCTAAGAGGCAGACGTAGGGGGGCTGCAAACCCCTTGGCAACCCCCTTTCAACCACAAACCATTTTTGAAAACCTATCCTCGCCTACAGACACCCCCATGGATGAAAATGCCATGGAGGATACCCCCTCTCCAGTCCAGACAGTTGGCGGCCCAGCTCCATCACCCTCCAACATTGATGCCTCCACATTCCTCACCTTTGAAGGAAGACCCCCCACTGTTGAATCACTTACCAGGAGACTCTATGCCGTCAACAAAGCACACAATGAGGTTTCAGATAAGCTTGACGCCCTAGAGCAAGACTTGATGGTGGTCCAAGAACCCCATATCCAGGACACCAAAGACCTTCACTCCTTGATCTCCACCCTTACCAACCAAGTTGCGCAACTTCAGTCACAGCAACTACTACAACAACCTTCTACCACCATACAATCCACCCTACTACCATCCACCACCACCCAAACCTGGGCCCAATGAGCTGCCAAAGCTTCCCCAGCCAAAACACCCACCACTCTACCCACCAAGAACAATGACACTGCCCTCCTCACCAAACACGACTGTACGATTATCCTTGAGAGAGATGGCACTGCAATACCAGATGACACCAACCACCTCACCATTCGCGTTACAGTCAACACTGCAATCAAGAAACAACTGATCTCCAACATTGAGTTCACTCCCAACCACCATGTACGCCTTATCACCAAGAACAACATTCCTGCCTCTACTGTTCTCAAAAACCACCGCTTTGCCATTGAGGAGGCTATCAGAGCCACCATTCCTGCTGCCAATGGCCTCAGAAAGGATGAGATCTGGCAGAAGGTCATCATCCACGGCATACCCACCACCTCTACCTTTACAACTGTCCAAGCTGAGATTGAAGCATTCAATCCAGGCACCCACCTGCCACTCCCACCTAGATGGCCCACCACCCTAGCCCAACGTCAGGATAAAGCACCTTCAGCTATGGTCCTCACAATTGCCGGCAAAGAAGCAACAGACAAAGCCCTCAACAGAGGCCTCTCCCTCTTTGGTAGAAGGTCCAAGGTGCAACGCTATCTTGCCTTTGGTCCTGAAACCCAATGCTCCAGATGCCTGGAATTTGGACACCACCCATCCCTGTGCACCAGAACCCCCCACTGCACAATTTGTTCCTTCGAACACCCAGCTTACCTCCACACCTGCGGCAGATCTGACTGCCCCACCAAGGGCAAGCCATGCCTTCACACCACCATCAAATGCATCAACTGTGGCAATGATCACCTGGCTACCTCCAAGAAGTGTCCCACCTACCTACACGCACACCAAGAAGCAACTGAGAGGGGGAACAGGGCTATTTATTATTATTTTTTTTTATTTAATTCATATATTCTCTGTTAAGGTACAGGAACCTGCATAAAGCGCTAGCTATGGCAAATACGAAACATCAATCACAAACAAACAAACAAAGGAAATATCAAAAGTCTATCTCCCAGTTGTAACGGTACCATCACTGCTCCCACCATGGAGGCTAATCAAATAAGGAAAGAAAATAATAAAATTCCAAACGAAGTAAGGAAATTCATAAAAGCATGAAAGAATAAACTCAGTAAAGGGAGGGCAGCCAAGCTGTCCTAGGGTGAGGGTGACCTAGCGGCCGGCATGGAGGGGGGGAAGCAGGTTGCGGACTCCAGGATGTAGGCACAAAGGGCCTGTAGAAAGTCCACTGAGGCCCACATGGGGGAGCTAGGGCCGAGGCCACCAATGCTAGGGAGGTGGCGGAGGCGGATAGAGGCTTTAGCAGGACATTGAAGGATTGCGGGGACCATGGTCTCTTCATCCTCCTCGCAGTAGGGGCAGAGGGGGATGGGATCGGGGTCGTCCCAGGAGCAGTGGGCAGCCATGTAGCTTTTACCGGACCTCATTTGGTGTATCCTGCCAGCTGCAAACTTGTCAACTCCCATAAAGGGGTGAGGGGACAGGCCCGGGGCATAACGGTCGTAAAGTGGAGGTGGGGCCTGTAGGGTCCAATCTTTGAGGAGGAGAGATTTACAGGCTTTTTTGAGGAAGGGGTAGTTCCTAGTTGTTGGTTCAGAAGGGAGGACATCTGCAGGGAGCAGGTGTGGTGCGGCCAGAGGGAAGGTCCCCACGGTGGGGATAATGGTGAGTAGGATGTGGCAGAGGCAGTCAATTGGAAGGTGTCCCCTAGGCAAGTGAGACGATTTGTACTTGTCCCAAGGGAGAGGGATGTAGTTCTGTTTGAGTCCTCGAAGTGTGAGGCGCGCAGCCAGCCTGGTGTTCGAGTGGTCAGAAATGGGGAAGGAGGGTGGTAACCTGGCAGCGGCAGGATTGATGAGGGGGGAGGAGCAGGCATGATGAAGGGCCGCCATGCGCCTCCTGTGTGGCAGGAGTGAGGAGATTGGAGCCAAGCAGGCCTCACAGTTGAGTTTCGAGATGGGGGTGGAGGAGAAGCAGTTGGTGACCCAGCGGAGGACTCTGTTCCACAGCGTGGTCATCTTGTCCAGTGTTGCCTGAGTTGGTGAGAATAGGTCAGCGCCATATGTGAGGATTGGGAGAATCAATCCTGCTGCGAGGTGGCGTGCCATGTAGGGGGAGAGGCCTAGGCCTGGAGGGGAGAGTTGTTTGATGTTGGAGAAGGCAGCCTGAGCGAAGGCGATCCTCTTGATGAGGTGGGTGGTTGTTTCCATGGTTGGTGTGAATCAGTATCCAAGCCAGCGTACGGATGAGGAGGGGGAGAAAAGGGACCCAGTTAGCCCAATTGGGGATGTGGAGATAGGGGAGCGGTCCTTGGGGGTGCGCCAGTGGATGAGTTCAGTCTTGGGGACTGAAAAGGAGACCTCCAGCTTGGCTGCCCTGTAAGTAAGTAAAGAAAACACCTGTTGAAGAAGCTGAATGTTCCTCCTGTAAGAAACCGAAGAAACAGTAACAGAAGAATCATCAACATAGGAAAAAATAACCCCTTGGGGTATAGAAAAATGCAATCGTGAAACATAAATCACAAACAGCAATGGAGAAATAGGGGACCCTTGAGGGGTCCCTATGGAAACAGGTGAGAAATTGCAGGTGCCCCTTGAAAAAGCAAGTGGCACTGGCGATCAGTGAGGGAGGAGCGGACCTAAGAGGTCATATATCTGGGGATGCCCCTTGAGCGGAGGAGTTGTGTGAGTGAGGAAGCAGAGATGTTATCAAAGCCTCCCTTGATATTCAGGAAGAGGGAGGAGACTTTCATATTGGGGTGTTGGCGAGAACGGACCTCTTGGGAGAGGGCAGCGCAGGCATCGAAGGTGCTGAGCCCCGGAAGCGAGCCGCATTGGTTTGGATCAATCAGGCCCACTGATCTGGCCATAGGGGCCAGGCGGCATGCCATTATCCTCTCCAGTAGCTTGGAGACGGTTTCCAGGAGAACAATAATGCGGAATGAGGCAGGGGAGGAGTAGTCGGCTTTGCCTGGTTTAGGAAGGACGACCCCATTGGCTCTCTTTAGTGGGAGCGGATGATATCCAAGTAGCATAAGGGGGCCTAGTAAGTTGAGAAGAATGCAGGAGTTGGTGGAGTGGACAATCTCCCAGACTCCGTAAGGGATCTGATCTGGTCCTGGGGCGCAGGTGTTGGAGGATTTCCTAAGTGCATGGGAAATTTCTTCTGAGAGGAGGGGGGTAGCATAGCTGTCATAGCGTAGGAAGGCGGGGGAAGGTATAGGAAGCTTGGGCGGGAAAAAGTGATGGAGGAGGGAGGTGTTAATTTCAACGGGAGTATCAGCGTCGGGGAAGGAGGGGAACCTCTCAGGCTGTCGCCCAGAGGCGAGGCGTCTTGCTGTCCACACTGATTTGGTGTTGACGTTGGCCAGGAATTCCTTCCAGTGGGATGACTTAGCCTTTTTAATGGCTTTGAAGTAGGTGTTGCGGCCCTGGCGGCAGAGTGCCAACGTCTCTGGGGTGTGGTGTTAGCGGTGAGCCCTGGAGGTACGGTGGAAGGCCTGCCTTAGGTGGGTCAGTTCCTGGTTCCACCAGGGTTTGGCTTGAATGGACGGGCGTTTAGATGGGGTGTGGCTTTTCAGCAGAGCGGTGAGGGTGACCAGGTGCCTGGCCAGCCATTCGTCTACTAAGGAATCAGTGGGGTATGGTGGGGGAGGAGGGATCTCAAGG
>QFET01000050.1:0-19748 GCA_003316355.1 Tuber calosporum | reverse complement strand
TAGTCTGGGGGATCATTTGCTGTAGTGGGGTCATACATCTTCAGGGTCAAACAGTGTTCCCACTGATTAGACCATGGCCGAAGTTTGCAAGGATACTTCTTTTATATGGCCAACCTAAGTACTGGGAAAAGTATATAAATAGTTAGCAGTCCCCGTAGTTAAGGGATCATCAAGCAATGGAGAAGAGACCTTAACAACATATTCAGTTATTCACCTTCGAGAACCCTTTTATCATAACCATACTTTTACCGAGCTTTCCTGACAGTTCTCTGATTTTCTAGATACGAGCACGGCCTAGTTAATTCAACAGTACCGACTTGGCTACCCTGTAACACTATATTGTTATTCTCCTGTCACCAAAGCAACCCTATATTCTCTCATGCCTAGAGAATACTTTGACACTTAAAGTTTTCATCAGTGCCATCAATGTGGGCACTGCCGACCTCTCAACTTTGATACCGTTTTTCCTATTTGCTGCGAAGAATACTCACTTGACCTCCGAGCAGTAGCACTGCGACAACTTGCTCGCATACAACGAAAATATACCGAACATATCTATCGTCAAGACAGACGGCGGGTAACTGCGTTTACAAAACGTAAACAATAATTTTCCATATCCTACCTTTTGAAAAAATACTTGTTGCTAACCTTGCGGAAAAACCCTCTATTCAAGCTAACTTCTCTTCCAGTTAGCACCTTTGGCCTAAAGGCCAGACTACTGGATATTTTACATTTTCTTAAAGAGAAATGATTTGGGTGTCTAAGCGAGCTGCCATGGCTAAGGCACGTGATGACACACCTATTCCTAGTCCTTTGGGACATGATAGGATGATCGAAGAGAATGATACGGAATCTACCCCTTCGGCTTCTTTTATCCCGTCCCGAAGCCTTACTAGCTCTCCCATTACTCATTTGGGTCGTCCACCATCAAGAGTTCTGAAACGTGCTGAGTAAACCAAGAAGCCTGTCAATACGCAAGATAACTTTCAGGAAAATGATGTCTATGCATTACGCCACCTGGACCGATCCTTGAAAGAAAGTGCCGATGAGTATCACATAGCGATCTCAGCACTATCACTAGAGGCCAGGCAGGGTTTTACAATGCTAGAATTGCTGCAGAGCCGTATGGCCAGAGGTGAAGTTATCAATAATGCTGAGATACAAAAAGGTTGCTGTGCATTAGAACAATTGAGTGGCGACATCGAACGGGAGCAGCAAAGGTTACGTGCCCAGGTTCAGGAAGAGTTCCGATGCCAATAGGCTCAACAAGAGCAACAGGCCCAAGTCTCAGAAACAAGGGACCGAATCCTTGAAAAGGTACTAATGGAACCTAATACTAAGTTGAACCAACAGGAACAGGAATGGACCACAAGGATGAATGAACAACGATAAATGGCTGCTCTACAACAACGAGAACAGAGTGCGGGTATGAAGGCCTACCTAGATGCTCTAGTACTTCGATTAGCGGAAAAGACACCTGCACCAACACATTATGGACCTAGTGATGGTGATCCGGGACCGTCTAACCGAGGACCCATAATGATACCAATAGAAGGTACTATTCCTTTAAAGGAATCAGTATCAACTCCAAGGAAGGATAAAGGAAAATGAGTTGACCATGGAGGAAATAACCTACCACCGCCACCACCACCAGGTAACCTTGGTGATACCCCTGACCCAGATGATAATGGGTCCGATAGTGATTGAGAGGATGGACAGGGTAGAAAGGGCGGCAGGCTGGAACGCAGTGCCTGTTTACCGTCTATTCCTAGAAACGATGTACACGAGGACAGGTTAACTATGGCTTTCTTAGAACGTATCGGTGGACTCTCCCAACCAGCAAAGCTAATAGCGGAACCACCCAACTTCTTCGAAGGAAATGACAACCAAGATGTTCGAAACTGGTTGACAGCCTGTGTAGACTACTTCGATCGCAATCCTACACAGTGGGAAAATCATGCACACCGAATAGTTTTTCCCTTGGGGAAAACAAAGGGGAATAAAGTGGCACCCTTCTCAGAGAAATACCGGAAGGTGATGGGTGGACTAGGAGGATATAACCGAGACCCAGACTATTCCACATGGGAACGCTTTCGACAAGAAATTACCAAGCCATATATCGGCATCGAGGAGGAACGAAGAGCCCTAGAAGAAATGACTAAGGTAGTCTATAAGGGAAAAATCGACACCTATCTTCTACTTCTCTAGAACCTCAACATCAAGGCCGGTCTCACCGGAATTGGTTATAGGGTACGGGTGGAAAGCAAACTTCGTGAAGAAATTCTACGCCGGTTATCTCATCTAAAGTATTCCTCTGATGAGGAATGGATGGAAACCATACGGGAAGTTGGCAGACAAGAGGAGGAATTTCTGGAACGGCGGAAACTATCCAAAGGTGAGCCCTCAAACAGTGGAGCATCCAAGCGAAAACGCGATGATACAGCAAAGGGGTTCCACACAAAACATGGATACACTGACCAGAAACAAAAAAACAATCCTAGCCGATACAAGTCAGTTAAAGGAAAACCATGGGAAAAGAAAGGAGGATTTAATAATAAGGATGAGCATATGGACTGGAAGAATGCTCATGATGGAATCCCTCAAGGCGTTGTGGATAAGCGAAAGACAGGAAGGGCTTGCACTCGCTGTGGCCTTAACAACCACACTTGGCGAAAATGTCGAAAGGACATAGTGGTAGCAAGAGCATTCTCTAAGCAACCAACGAAGGACCGACTAAAGTTTTCCAGCAAACCACAGACGGCATCTCTCGCTGTAACAACATCAAAGCCAAAGGTGAACCAGATTCAGAGTGAACCTGCACCTCAGTTATGGGAATTATCGGACACAGAAATGTCCTAAAGGCACCAAAGGCGACGGCGATTGGGTATTCGGGGCACTAGCAATAGCGACCTGAATCAAAACTGGGAACCCTGAAGTCTAGGGTGCTAAAGATCACGACGAAAAAAAGAATTCAAAAATTCTTCAAAAAAATTGGCATGCAGGTCCATGTTTGCATGTTGGGAACCGTCGTTCCCTGGAGCCTCGATGAGGTTCCGTAGCGTGCTTCAACTGATTGGATTCAGGGGACCGGAGGATGAGACCTCCCCCGTCAGGGAGATCTCGGTTATTTTTAATTTTCCCTCAGATTGGTTCTAATTTTAGGTTCCTGCTTTTTACTTCTTCGGAAGAAGGATCTCCTTTTTAGGAACTTGGATGTGTTTCCCATTTTTGGACACTCGGGAAGTGCTGGGCAGTAGTAGGGGGGACCCCCCGGTACACTCTATCCCTAGATGCTTGCGGTAGAAATTACCGTTGTTTAATCCGCCAGAAGGGTGGATTGAACGCAGGACCCTGCGGACAAAATGAACGGGCTAGGCTCATTTTACCACTAGACCATAGCTGAACAGCTGTAAAGTCTTCTGGGAAACCTCATGATATGGGCTCGTCTAACATGGACGTGTTGTGTACGTGACAACGATCACGCCAACCTAACACCAAATAATACCACATTGGTGCGAGATATTCCAAATTCGGAAACGGTCACTATTTTCGGAATTTTCTGCTCTTTTCGGAAGTATAATTTATTTTCCAAAATTATTACTCCTTTAGGGTATTATCCTACACGAAAGGCAGAGAAGTATAATATTTTATTGCATTTTTATGGCGTATCACTGGTCTCTGCCCTATTAACGGGGGTTTTAATTTTTTGGGAGCCCCTCGGCAGGGGGTAAAGACCGCTCGTAGTGGGCTGCTCAGAATCTTAATAATTAACTATTTGTTTAGTTCGTCTGAGGAGACCTCTATGGTCGAAACAATGCTGGCATTGTCACGAACACCCAAGCTATACAACCATAATGTCTTCTAAGCGAGGACGAATGGAGATAACAACTTCGCATGAGCGACAAAAGCTCAAACACGAAGAACCAAAACCCTACCAATGTCCTGAAGGAACTGCACATATCTATGTGTACGGGAAACGATATCGCATAAGAATTGTATTAGACTCTGGATCCAATATCTTTGTTATACACCAAAATTTACTCAAGGAATTGAATATTCCTTACAAGTCTCATGAGGATCCGATACCCATTTTGGGTTTTACAGGAAACGAATTATCTACCGGAAGTGATTTCATCCTTCCCCTTTACCTGGATATTGGGAAAAATAAACACTTATCAAAGACTGTGTGCGAGATCGCACCAACAGGAAATTATGGAATAATAATTCCATTGGGGTGGTGGAATAATGAACATCCTATAACCGAAATTCAAGACTCAGAAAGCTGGAGGTTCGAAGCTCAGGGATGTCAGCTTCACCTCTTACCAGAGGATGAAGGTATATCAAGGGAGTGGGATGAGCAGGTTCTGGAAGATCCATAGGCAGTCGTTATTGGAAGAGTAGCAAGAGTAGATGATGAGGAAGAAATAATCCTTGATACACTACCCGCGCAATACCATAACTACAAAGACCTTTTCTGCCCATCAACTGCGGCGAAACTACCGGCTCATCAGACCTTCGATCATGCTATTGACCTCAAACCAGATTCCCAACAACCTTGGGCACCAATTTATCCCCTCTTGGAAAAGCAGTTAAAAGCACTGCGAACATATCTAGATGATATGTTAAGACAAGGAAAAATTTCCCCTAGCAAATCACCAGCCGGAGCTCCAATACTTTTTGTGCCAAAACCGGATGGACGTCTTAGGTTGGTAGTTCACTACCGAGACCTAAACAAAGTCACTATCCACAACAAACATCCACTACCCCTTATGACGGAACTGCGCGACCGTGTGGAAGGAGCCAGTATTTTCACCAAGTTGGACCTGAAGGACGGTTACCACCTGATCCGCATACGAAAGGGCGATGAATGGAAAACCGCTTTTCGCACACGATACGGCTTATATGAATATAATATCATGCCATTTGGTCTGATAAATGCACCAGCCACCTTTCAATCAATAATGACTATGATCCTAAAAGACTTTCTTGATGAAGGAGTGGTAGTATACATTGATGATATACTTATATACTCTAAATCTGAGAAGGATCATGTCATATTGGTTAGAAAAGTCTTAGAAAGCCTACGAGGATACAGAATGGCCATCTCGCTTACGAAAAGCACCTTCCATGTCACATCAGCAGAGTTCCTAGGGTATATTGTGGCTGTTGATGGAGTTACTAGGAGCGACAGAAAGGTGGAATCAATCAAGGCCTGGAAACCACCCACCTCGGTAAAGGAAATTCAAATATTTATGGGCTTTGCCAACTTCTACCGGCGGTTCATAAAGAATTTCTCCGCACTATGCGCGCCAATTACTGATTTGCTTAAGGGTAACCCGAAGGACTTTTCTTCGGGTTAAAAGCAACAGCAAGCGGTTGCGGAGCTCAAACGTCGGTTCATCACAGCTCCGATATTATGTCATTTCCATCTGAACAGGGAAACAGTAGTGGAAACAGATGCCAGCGATTATCCTCTTGGATGTGTCCTTTCTCAATATTCGGACAAAAAGCTACATCCTGTCGCTTTCCATTCTCGAAAGTTGACACCTGCTGAATACAATTGGGACATTCATGACAAGGAATTGTTGGCAATATTAGTTGCGTTGGAAGAATGGCGACACTATCAGCTGGGACCGATGAACCGTTCATCATATACACATATCATCAAAACCAACAATATTTTCTCATAACAAAGGCCTAGTTGGAGAGACAGATTTGCTGAGCTCAGAAGCTCACTGATTTTAACTTTAAGATCATCTATCGACCTGGAACCAGATGGGAAAACCGGATGCTTTAAGCAGGCGGCCAGAGTACCGCCCTGAGGAGGGTGCAGAGCATGCCAAGCAGGCTATACTTCAGTGTCATCACTTTGGAATCCTACAGAATAACCGAAACTTAGTTGTCTCAGTTATATAGGGAAAAGAAAACTCCGAACACCTCAGTCAGCGGTTGCCTAAAGAGGAACAGAACAATATGATAAGGATTAAAAGACTTCAACAGGAAGCAAGAATCCCGACTCAAGGTTCCAAGCTAGCCGCCGGTCATGACCTATACAGTACCAAAAACAAGATAGTTCCTGTGAATGGGCAAGTGCTCATTGGGACAGGATTGGCTATCGGATTACCAATTGGAACATATGCACGTATTGCACCCCGAAGTGGATTAGCAGTAAAGCATGGTATTTCCATTGGAGCCGGAGTAGTGGATGCGGACTATAGAGGAGAGGTTAAGATCCTCCTAGTCAACACTACTAACAATCCTTTTCAGGTACACACAGGAGACCAGATAGCTCAGATGATTGTGGAAAAGGTTGATGAGAGAGAACTTCATGAGGTTATGGAGTTAGATGAAACTGAACGAGCAAGCCAATGGTTTGGCAGTTCAGATATACGGTTGCAAGAAAACCAACCACAATTATGTTTCCTATATTCTGACGGAAAGCACGAATATTTGGACTCAACGGACATTACCTCACACCTGATATGCACTAAAGGACAAGCACTAATGTCGAATTCAATAATTGCAAAGTGCGAAGTCAAGAAATTTGAGATAAAATTCTTGGAACGGGTAAGAGAAATGGCAAGCGAGGATCCAGATTGGCTAGACCGAAAGAAGGAACTGGAAAGTTTACGGAATGATGGCAAAGAAATGCCGACACAATGGTCCCTAACAGATGGAATGCTCTTCTACAAAGAACGCCTATATGTTCCTCAAAACGAACACCTGCAGACAGATATTGCACAAAGCTGTCACGACTCTAAGATTGCAGGACATTTCGGTCAAGAAAAGATTCTGGAAATTATCACAAGATACTTTTACTGGAAAGGAATCGCAAACTGGATAAACGACTATGTACGATCCTGTACTGAGTGCCAAAAGGCTAAGGCACCCAAACATGCACGCTTTAGGCTGTTACAACCACTACAGGTACCATTTACTGCTTGGGCATCTACCTCGGTAGATTTTGTCACACAACTTCTCAAACCTGCAGGATACACCCAGATCATGGTTGTAGTCGACCGGTTCACAAAATGGCACACTTTATTGGCTTAGAAGAAAATGCGACCGCAAAGGACGTTGCAGAAGCATTCATCAAAGAAGTTTGGAAACTTCATGGGTTACCAACAGAAATCATTTCCGACATGAACGTAAAGTTTGCAGGAGAATTTTGGGAATCATTGTGCTAAACATTAGGCATTAAAAGAAAGATGTCTACGGCTTACCATCCTCAAACTGTTGGACAAACGGAAAGAGTCAACCAAGTGCTGGGAGGCTACCTTCGAATATTTATCAACTACGATCAGGATGACTGGTACCATCTACTGCCGTTAGCCGAGTATGCATATAACAACTCAGTAACAAGCGCACAAGGAATAACCCCTTTCTTCGCAAATTATGGTTACCATCCTCAAACAGAATGGATGAAGGAGCGAGAAGCTCAGAATCCGGGAGCAACTATATATGCTCACTGGATGAAAGCGATACATGAAAAGGCAAAGGAATCCCTTGAGAAGACTCGTGAAGGGATGAACAAGTACTATGATCGCAAAGCTCGCAGTCAACCAGACTTCAAAATTGGCGACTTGGTTATGCTAAACGCGAGGAATATCCGCACCAAGCGACCGTCCAAGAAGTTAGCGCCAAAATTATATGGGCCCTTCAAAATCCTAGAGCAAAGAAGAAACCTTGCCTACAAATTGGAAATATCAGAGCTATGGAAAATCCATCCGGTATTCCATGTATCGCTACTCGAGCCATACCGAAAATCAGTTCGACCTGGCCTAGAACAACCACCCCTGGTACCGGAAGAAGTTGAAGGTGACCTTGAATGGGAAGTGAAAAAAATCATCAAGAGTGAAATAATCTCTTATGAGTGAAGATTCAGAGGACGTGCACGAACGATCCAAGAACTTCGATACTTTGTCAAGTGGAAAGGATGTTCCGAAGATGAGAACACCTGGGAACCACCAGAGCACTTAGAGCATGCTCAAGAATTGATTGAAGATTTTCACAGGGAAAATCCGCTAATGCCAAAGTTGGGCTAGGTAGTATCTACGGAAAGGTTTTTCCTGCTGTGGCCAAGTTATCACAGAAGGTTTTTTAACCCTAGCGGAAGGAGTACTAAAACGAAGAAGTGCTTCGAGACGAAGCATAGGAAGGTGGAGCTGATGTTACACATATGGGATATGGTACTAGACTTTCGAGCCTAAAAGATGTGATGGTATATAGCGCCGGGAGGTGACTATATTGACTACCACCCACACTGGCCAGAGGTAGGATCGTATCCAGAACTACTCAGCCTCGGTGAAAGATAACAGAGTAATTTATCCAAGTGGATCTATTACGTATTCTGCATTCTTGATAATCCGAATGCATCTGCACATGAGTGCATATATGCAGGAAAGACGGCCATCCAGACTGATGACCTGGTAGTCCGAATGATGTTCGCAAATGGGTGGCATCAATTTGAACTTAGTTCATTTGGCAAAGAGATCGAAGGCTATCTACTGGTGGAGTGCTTGACACCCTCAGACAACTAGATAGTCTGGGGGATCATTTGCTGTAGTGGGGTCATACATCTTCAGGGTCAAACAGTGTTCGCACTGATTAGACCATGGCCGAAGTTTCCAAGGATACTTCTTTTATATGGCCAACCTAAGTACTGGGAAAAGTGTATAAATAGTTAGCAGTCCCCCATAGTTAAGGGATCATCAAGCAACGGAGAAGATACCTTAACAATATATTCAGTTATTCACCTTCAAGAACCCTTTTATCTTAACCATACTTTTACCGAGCTTTCCTGACAGTTCTCCGATTTTCTCAATACGAGCACGGCCTAGTCAATTCAATAGTACCGACTTGGCTACCCCGTAATAGCCTTATCGCCACTCTTCCAAGGCCAGATCATAGAATCATCATCCATGTTGAAGTAGCTATCCTCAAAGCCTGCAGAATCATATGCCTCATCGTTATAGGGCTGCTAGAAATCATTGGGTACTATGGATCTAGGGAACTGGATTGTAGAGACTTCCATATGCGTCCAAGAGGTCCTGACATAGTAGGAGAGGATCTTAGGCATCGGTTCTGTACTATAGTATTGTTTCCAATATTCCACTATAATATCCTTGAGTTCTCCAGGTTTTTTATCAGTTCCCCTGATTAATCTGTCCATTCATACCCTTTCCAGTATACCAGGAATTCAACTCTGTGGTTCTGTAGGCAATAATTCAGTATCTCCTCTACTTCCTGTTCTTCTGCTTTGATGATGAGTATAGGGGCAGCCTATCCATCCACCTGGATGCAAATCTATTGGTATTATTGTCACACTATTCCTTGAGGCATGAGATGTGAAAATATAGTTTCTGGCGCTCCATTCAGTTAGGCAATTCTAGCTTGTAGTTATTGCTACTAGAGTCATGCTCTAACGTATTCTGAGGCGCTAGGGGTCACTCCCAAGCTATGTGTCAGATTGTTTCATGATTAATTATCGTGAAAATAGGCAATAACACTACAATATATTTCTCTTTTAAACTCATTTTGTCTGTAGTGTAAGTGTGGAGTAATAGGATTCTATATATCAAATAATATTTATATAATATAGAGCTTTGACATTGTTATTGAATCTATTGAAGATTGTGTGAGTACAATGCCTTTTGAATAAGAATAGTACTAAGGTTAGTTTAATCCCATTGTTATTAACATGGATATAAAAAGGAAGATATGAACAATGGTTCCTCAAGTTATTGAATTGAAATCTCAACTATATAAGGCAAACTATTTAACTTACAAGCAGAACTTTTCTTATCAAAGTCCAGCAAATATACTCCTCAATATATTACCTTATATCTCAACAACCCCCTTTTCAAATCCATAACCTCATGGCCACGAAGAAACCTGATCAAGAGAAGAAAATCACTGATGTATGGGAAGCACTAGTCGACTCCGGCACTTTCAATTCGCAGAGCAAGCCAAATATATGGTATTCTAAATATAACCCTCAATAACCGTTTTAATGGACGAACTATAAGAGTGTAACGGAATCCTATTATGTTTCTACTATTACTACTGACTTGATGTTGGTTATTACTTATTTGGGTTTATACCTGATAAGCGCTACTATTTGGTTGTCCTTCCCTACTTGGTTATGACTTCCTAACTGGTTATTTCTTTTCTTGTTTCGCTTATCACTACCCCTCCTTTCTTCTACCCATTTGGGTATCACTATCCTCCTGCTATACCTACTGGATTTGTATAGTAGTAGCGATCTCTTGTTCCTTCCTGTTTGGATTCCATTACTTGTTTTGTTAGCTCCATCCTGTCGCTTTTAACCCTCTATTTTTGGAATATGGTTACCTTGGTATGCTGCCTCTGTTAGCATGTTTGTTGGACAGGATGTTTGCGCTTTTGTTTAGTTTTCCTAGCTACAATCTTTTGTATTTAAAGAGCCTGCAATCCCTTAAGGATTCGGACTCTAAAGCCTCACAGGACTATCATCTTTAATACTACAAGTTGAACAGTCACTCTATCAGTTCCAGACCTTTTTCCTTGTCTATTGAAGACCTACCCATCGACGCTTCTCCCCCTAGCCGAATAGTGTCTTCGGAGTCCCTTTGGAAATCTCGAGATACTTGGGAGTAGGTTACAAAGAGTATCAAAATCAAACCCAAGTCAGCAATTGCTCAGAAATGAGGAGGAGAATGCCTTAGTCCAGTAGATTGAGTGATAGGATCATCAGGGCATACCTCCACGCCGCCCTCATGTGTTTCAAATGGTACAGGCAATTTTAAAGAATGGACGAAAAGTTGACAAAGTTGGAGAGAACTGGCTGCAAAGATTCCTAATTCGTCACCCAACAATGCAATCAAAGGTTGAAAAAGTACTGTATAAAAAACAGGTACTCGCTACAGATCTAGAATCATTCAAACTCTACCTTGATCGATTTTATAATATTCGATGCAAGTTTGATGTAAAGGCAGAAGATACATGGGATGCAGATCGGAATGGATTCTGGCTGGGACTCTGGAGAGTGGGACAGGTTATCTGTTGTTTATCAAGGAGAAACCCGAAAGTTGTCCAAGATGGAGATCAGAGTTGAGTGACCGACATTGAAGCGGTTTAGGGATCTGGAATCGCCTTACTAACCCTAATCATCTTTTCCACCAGATCACATCTTATGGGACATCATAGCGATATTGACTTCGAGGAAATGGAGGAAGCCTACTTTGCTCATTCGCCTACGGGATATACAAATTATCAAATCACATATCAATGGTTGGTAAAAATATTTGAGCCCAAATCTCAACCAATCAATAGAACTAAACAGCATCGTATTTTCATCCTAGATAGACAAAATTCATATACCGCAAACTTTGAATTCATTGTATATGCATTGAGCAAGAATATTCACCTATTATGCCTTTCCCCACACTCTATGCATATCCTGCAACCCCTTGATGTAGGCCTGTTTTCGCCATTGGGTGTATATTATAAGTAACAAGTCAAAGAGAAGTTCTGCGCAAAGGGGCCCTATTCGAAGCTACAGGAAAGGAGATATTTTTCCTATACTACAGAAGGCAAGACTTAAAGCATTTGGAAAGAAGAATATTCTATCAGCAAGTAGAGCTACAGGCCTCACCGCTTTCAATCGCCTGCGAATCCTGAGAGATCCCTCTCATCAAAAGAAAATTGCTACCTAGCCCACTTAATCAACAACTAGACCTTGACTACATCTACGACCAGAGCGCTACCGTAACTCTACCAGACTTGATAACCTTTTTAAAGATGTCAATGAAGTAGAAGAGTTGAAATCAACAGTTCAAATAAAGAATATTTTGACCAACTTCTAGCGTTGCACCTAGAAACGGAGGATGAGCTAAGTATCAACTTGGAACAACTTCGACAACAGCAAGCAATAGGCAAGAGTACATGGCCTGATTGTCGTCAACTCAAAGGTAGTCTTATTCTTGAATCAACGCAGCTTGCCTACCTGTACCGGAAACGTGAAGTACTGTATACAAAAAAGTAGGTGTTACGGGGTAGCCAATTCGGTACTGTTGAATTGACTAGGCCGTGCTCGTATCGAGAAAATCGGAGAACTGTTAGGAAAGCTCAGTAAAAAGTATGGTTAAGATAACAGGGTTCTCGAAGGCTTTATAACTGAATATATGAATATATTGTTAAGGTCTCTTCTCTGTTGCTTGATGATCCCTTAACTACGGGGGACTGCTAACGATTTATACACTTTTCCCAGTACTTATGTTGGCCATATAAAAGAAGTATCCTTAGAAACTGCGGCCATGGTCTAATCAGTGCGAAAACTGTTTGACCCTGAAGATGTATGACCCCACTACAGCAAATGATCCCCTGTACTATCTATTTATCTGAGGGTGTCAAGCACTCCACCAGTAGATAGCCTTCAATCTCTTTGCCATATGAACTAAGTTCAAATTGATGCCGCCCATTTGCGAACATCATACGGAATACCAGGTGATCAGTCTGGATGGCGGTCATTCCTGCATATATGCACTCATGTGCAGATGCATTCGGATTATCAAGAATGCAGAATACGTAATAGATCTACTTGGATAAATTACTCTATCATCTTTCACCGAGGCTGAGTAGTTCTGGATACGATCCTACTTCTCGCCAGTGTGGGTTGTAGTCAATATAGTCACCTCCCGGCGCTATATACCATCACATCTTTAGACTCGAAAGTCTAGTACCATATCCCATATGTGTAACATCAGCTCCCCCTTCCTAAGCTTCGTCTCGAAGCAAGTCTTCTTTTAGTACTCCATCCGGTAGGGTTAAAAAACCTTCTGCGATAACTTGGCCACAGCAGGAAAAACCTTTCCGTAGATACTACCTAGCCCAACTTTGGCATTCCCGGATTTTCACTGTGAAAATCTTCTATCAATTCTTGAGCATGCTCTAAGTGCTCTGGTGGTTCCCAGGTGTTCTCATCTTCGGAACATCCTTTCCACTTGACAAAGTATCGAAGTTCTTGGATCGTTCGTGAACGTCCTCTGAATCTTCGCTCATAAGAGATTATTTCACTCTGCATGATTTTTTTCACTTCCCATTCAAGGTCACCTTCAACTTCTTCTGGTGCCAGGGGTGGTTGTTCTTTTCCAGGTCAAACTGATTTTCGGTATGGCTCGAGTAGCAATACATGGAATACTGGATGGATTTTCCATCGCTATGATATTTCCAATTTGTACGCAAGGTTTCCTCTTTCCTCTAGGATTTTGAACAGGCCATATAATTTTGGCGCTAACTTCTTGGACAGTCGCTTGGTGCGGATATTCCTCGCGTTTAGCATAACCAAGTCGCCAATTTTGAAGTCTGGTTGACTGCGAGCTTTGCGGTCATAGTACTTGTTCATCCCTTCACGAGTCTTCTCAAGGGATTCCTTTGCCTTTTCATGTATCGCTTTCATCCAGTGAGCATATATAGTTGCTTCCGGATTCTGAGCGTCTCGCTCCTTCATCCAGTCTGTTTGAGGATGGTAACCATAATTTGCGAAGAAAGGGGTTATTCCATATGCGCTTGTTACCGAGTTGTTATATGCATACTCGGCTAACGGCAGTAGATGGTACTAGTCATCCTGATCATAGTTGACAAATATTCGAAGGTAGCCTCCCAGCACTTGGTTGACTCTTTCCGTTTGTACATCAGTTTGAGGATGGTAAGCTGTAGACATCTTTCCTCTGATGCTTAATGTCTTGTACAATGATTCCCAAAATTCTCCTGCAAACTTTGCGTCCATGTCGGAAATGATTTCGGTTAGTAACCCATGAAGTTTCCAAACTTCTTTGATGAATACTTCTGCAACGTTCTTTGGGGTCGCGTTTTCTTCCAAGCCAATAAAGTGTGCCATTTTGGTGAACCGGTCGACTACAACCATGATCTGGGTGTATCCTGCAGATTTGGGAAGTTGTGTGATAAAATCCACCGTGGTAGATGCCCAAGCAGCAAATGGGACCTGTAGTGGTTGTAACAGCCCAAAGCATGCATGTCTTGGTACCTTAGCCTTTTGGCACTCAGTACAGGATCGTATATAGTCGTTTATCCAGTTCGCAATTCCTTTCCAGTAAAAGTCTCTTGTGATAATTTCCAGAGTCTTTTCTTGATCAAAATATCCTGCGATCTTAGAATCGTGACAGCTTTGTGCTATATCTGTCTACAGGTGGTCATTTTGAGGAACATATAGGCGTTCTTTGTAGTATAGCATTCCATCTGTTAGGGACCATTGTTTCGGCATTTCTTTGCCATCATTCCGTAAACTTTCCAGTTCCTTCTTTCGGTCTAGCCAATCTGGATCCTCGTTTGCCATTTCTCTTACACGTTCCAAGAATTTTATCTCAAATTTCTTGACTTCGCACTTTGCAATTATTGCATTCGACATTAGTGTTTGTCCTTTAGTGCATATCGGGTGTAAGGTAATGTCCGTTGAGTCCAAATATTCGTGCTTTCCGTCAGAATATAGGAAACATAATTGTGGTTGGTTTTCTTCCAACCGTATATCTGAACTGCCAAACCCTTGGCTTGCTCGTTCAGTTTCATCTAACTCCATAACCTCATGAAGTTCTCTCTCATCAACCTTTTCCACAATCATCTGGGCTATCCGGTCTCCTATGTGTACCTGAAAAGGATTGCCAGTAGAATTGACTAGGAGGATCTTATCCTCTCCTCTATAGTCCGCATCCACTACTCCGGCTTGAATGGAAATACCATGCTTGACTGCTAATCCACTCCCGGGTGCAATACGTGCATATGTTCCAATTGGTAATCCGATAGCCAATCCTGTCCCAATGAGCATTTGCCCATTCGCAGGAACTATGGTGTTTTCGGTACTGTATAGGTCATGACCTGCGGCTAGCTTGGAACCTCGGATCGGGATTCTTGCTTCCTGTTGAAGTCTTTTAATCCTTATCGTACTGTTCTGTTCCTCTTGAGGCAACCGCTGACTGAGGTGTTCGGAGTTTTCTTTTCCCCATATAACTGAAACGACTAAGTTTCGGTTATTCTGTAGGTTTCCAAAGTGATGACATTGAAGTATAGCCTGCTTGGCATGCTCAGCTCCCTCCTCAGGGCGGTACTCTGGCCGCCTGCTTAAAGCATCCGGTTTGCCCATCTGGTTCCAGGTCGATAAATGATTTTAAAGTTAAAATCAGTGAGCTTCTGAGCCCAGCGAATTTGTCTTTCCGACCAGGCCTTTGTTGTGAGAAAATATTGTAGGTTTTGATGATCGGTGTATATGGTGAACGGTTCATCCGTTCCAGCAAGATAGTGTCGCCATTCTTCCAGCGCAACTAATATTGCCAACAATTCCTTGTCATGAATTTCTTAATTGCATTCAGCAGGTGTCAACTTTCGAGAATGGAGAGCGACAGGATGTAGTTTTTTGTCCCAATATTGAGAAAGAACACATCCAAGGGTATAATCGCGGGCATCTGTTTCCACTACTGATTCCCTGTCCGGATGGAAATGACATAGTATCGGAGCTGTGATGAACCGACGTTTGAGCTCCTCAAACGCTTGCTGTTACTTTTCACCCCTAGAAAAATCCTTGGGGTTATCTTTAAGCAAATCAGTAATTGGCGCCCATAGTGCGGAGAAATTCTTTATGAACCGCCGGTAGAAGTTGGCGAAGCCCATAAATATTTGAATTTCTTTTGCGAGGTGGGTGGTTGCCAGGCCTTGATTGATTCCACCTTTCTGTCGCTCATAGTAACCCCATCAATGGCCATAATATACCCTAGGAACTCCACTGATGTTACATGGAAGGTGCTTTTCGTGAGCGAGATGGCCATTCTGTATTCTCGCAGTCTTTCTAAGACTTTTCTAACCAATAAGACATGATCCTTCTCAGATTTAGAGTATATAAGTATATCATCAATGTATACTACCACTCCTTCATCAATGAAGTCTTTCAGGATCATAGTCATTATCGATTGGAAGGTGGCTGGTGCATTTACCAGACCAAATGGCATGACATTATATTTATATAAGCCGTATCGTGTGCGAAAAGCTGTTTTCCATTCATCGCCTTTTCGTATGCGTATCAAGTGGTATCCTTCCTTCAGGTCCAAATTGGTGAAAATAGTGGCTCCTTCAACACGGTCGCGTAGTTCCGTCATAAGGGGTAGTGGATATTTGTTGTGGATAGTGACTTTATTTAGTCCTTGGTAGTCAACTACCAACCTAAGACATCTATCCGGTTTTGGCACACAAAGTATTGGTGCTCCGGCTGGTGATTTGCTGTGGGAAATTTTACCTTGTCTTAACATATCATCTAGATATGTTCGCAGTGCTTTTAACTGCTTTTCCGAGAGAGGATAAATTGGTCCCCAGGGTGGTTGGGAATCTGGTTTGAGGTCAATAGCATGATCGAAGGTCTGATGAGCCGGTAGTTTCGCCGCAGTTGATGGGCAGAAAAGGTCTTTGTAGTTATGGTATTGTGCGAGTAGTGTATCAAGGATTATATCTTCCTTATCATCTACTCTTGCCACTCTTCCAATAACGACTGCCTCTGGATCTTCCAGAACCTGCTCATCCCACTCGATTGATATACCTTCATCCTCCGGTAAGAGGTGAAGCTGACATCCCTGAGCTTCGAACCTCCAGCTTTCTATGTCTTGAATTTCGGTTATAGGATGTTCATTATTCCACCACCCAAATTGAATTATTATTCCATAATTTCCTGTTGGTGCGATCTCGAATATAATCTTTGATAAGTGTTTATTTTTCCCAATTTCCAGGTAAAGGGAAAAGGTGATATCCCTTCCGGTAGATAATTCGTTTCCTGTAAAACCCAATTTGGGTATTGGATCCTCACGAGACTTGTAAGGAATATTCAATTCCTTGATTAAATTTTGGTGTATAACAAAGTTATTGGATCCAGAGTTCAATAAAACTCTTATGCGATATCGTTTCCCATACACATAGATATGTGCAGTTCCTTCAGGACATTAGTAGGGATTTGGTTATTCGTGTTTGTGCTTCTGTCGCTTATGCGACGTTGTTATCTCCGTTCGTCCTCGCTTAGAAGACATTATGGTTGTATAGCTTGGGTGTTCGTGACAACGCCAGCATTGTTTCGACCATAGAGGTCTCCTCAGACGAACTAAATATATAGTTAATTATTAAGATTCTTGGCAGCCCACTACGAGCTGCCTTTACCCCTTGCCGAGGATGCTCCTAAAAAATTAATACCCACGTCAATAGGTGAGAAACCAGTAAACCGCCATAAAAAATGCAATAAAAAATTATACTTCTCTGCCTTTCATGTATGATAATACCCTAAAGGAGATAAAATTTTCGAAAATAAATTATATTTTCGAAAAGAGCAGAAAATTCCGAAAATAGTTACCGTTTCCGAATTTGAAATATCTCGCACCAATGTGGTATTATTTGGTGTTAGGTTGACATGGTTGTTGTTACGTCCTTGTTAGGCGATCCCATATCATGAGGTTTCCCAGCAGACTTTACAGCTGTTCAGCTATGGTCTAGTGGTAAAAGGAGCCTGGCCCTTTCATTTTGTCCGCAGGGTCCTGCGTTCAATCCACCCTTTTGGCGGATTAAACAACGGTAATTTGTATCGGAGGCATCTAGGGCTAGAGCGTACCGGGGGGTCACCCTCTGCTACTGCCCAGCACTTCCCGAGTGTCTAAAAACGGGAAGCACATCCAAGTGCCTAAAAAGGAGATCCTTCTTCCGAAGAAGTAAAAAGCAGGAACCTAAAATTAGAACTAATCTGAGGGAAAATAAAAAATAACCGAGATCTTCCTGACGGGGGAGGTCTCATCCTCCGGTCCCCTGAATCCAATCAGTTGAAGCACGCTACGGAACCTCATCGAGGTTCCAGGGAACGAGGTTTCCCAACATGCAAACATGGACCTGCATGCCAATTATTTTGAAGAATTTTTGAATTCTTTTTATTTTTATTTTTATTTTTATCGTCGTGATCTTCAGCACACTAGACTTGAGGGTTCCCAGTTTCGATTCCGCTCGCTATTGCTAGTGCCCCGAATACCCAATCGCCGTCGCCGTTGGTGCCTTTAGGACATTTCTGTGTCCGATAATTCCCATAACCGAGGTGCTGGTTCGCTCTAAATCTGGTTCACTTTTGGTTGTGATGTTCTTACAGTGAGAGCAGCCGTCTGTGGTTTCGAGGAAAATTTCGGTCGGTCCTTCGTTGGTTGCTTAGCGAAAGCTCTTGCTACCACTATGTACTTTCGACATATTCGCCAAGTATGGTTGTTGAGGCCGCACCGAGTGCAAGCCTTTTCTTCCTTTCGCTTATCAACAACACCTTGGGAGATTCCATCATGAGCATTCTTCCAGTCCGTATGCTCATCCTTATTTTGGAATCCTGCTTTCTTTTCTGATGGTTTTCCTGTAGCTGACTTGCATCAGGTAGGATTGGTTTTTTGTTTCTAGTCGGTGTATCCGTATTTGGTGTTAAACCCTTTTGCTGTATAATCGCGTTTTCGCATAGATGCTCCACTGTTTGAGGGCACACCTTTGGATAGTTACCGCCGTTCCAGAAATTCCTCCTCTTGTCTGCCAACTTCCCGTATGGTTTCCATCCATTCCTCATCCGAGGAAAACTTTAGATCAGATAAACGGTGAAGAATGTCTTCAGGAAGTTTGCTTTCCACCCGAACCCTCCAACCAATTCCTGTGAGACCGGCCTTGATGTTGAGATTTTCGAGAAGTAGAAGATAGGTGTCGATTTTTCCCTTATAGACTAGCTTAGTCATTTCTTCTAGGGCTCTTCGTTCCTCCTCAATGCCGATATATCTCTTGGTAATATCTTGTCGAAAGCGTTCCCATGTGGAATAGTCTGGGTCCCGGGGATATCCACCTAATCTACCCATCACCTTCCTGTATTTCTCTGAGAAGGGTGCTACTTTGTTCCCCTTTGTTTTCCACTAGGCAAAAACTATTCGCTGTGCATGATTTTCCCACTGTGTAGGATTGCGATCGAAGTAGTCTTCACAGGCTGTCAACCAGTTTCGAACATCTTGGTTGTCATTTCCTTCGAAGAAGTAGGGTGGTTCCGCTATTAGCTTTGCTGGTCGGGAGAGTCCACCGATACGTTCTAAGAAAGCCATAGTTAACCTGTCCTCGGGTACATCGTTTCTGGGAATAGACGGTAAACGGGGAGCGTGTTCCGGCCTGCCGCCCTTTCTACCCCGTCCATCCTCTCCATCACTATCGTACCCATCATCATCTGGTTCAGGGGCATCACCAAGGTTATCTGGCGGTGGTGGCGGTGGTAGGTTATTTCCTCCACAGTCAACTCCTTTTCCTTTATCCTTCCTTGGAGTTGATGCTGATTCCTTTGTAGGAATAGTACCTTCTATTGGTACCATTGTAGGTCCTCAGTTAGACCGTCCTGGATCACCATCACTAGGTCCATGATGTGTTGGTGCAGGTGTCTTTTCCGCTAATCGAAGTACCAGAGCATCTAGGTAGGCCTTCATACCTGCACTCTGTTCTCGTTGCTGTTGAGCAGCAATTTCTCGTTGCTCATTCATCCTTCAGGTCCATTCCTGTTCCTGTTGGTTCAACTTAGTATTGAGTTCTATTAGTGCCTTTTTCAGGATTCGGTCCCTTGTGTCTGAGACTTGGGCCTGCTGCTCTTGTTGAGCCTGTTGGCGTCGGAACTCTTCCTGAACTTGAGCTCGTAACCTTTGCTGCTCCCTTTCGGTATCGCCACTCAATTGTTCTAATGCACG
>QFET01000049.1:0-51376 GCA_003316355.1 Tuber calosporum | reverse complement strand
GGGACCAGCGGGGGAGGGGGGGGTTGTCTGGCAGTGGCTCCTGCCGTGACGCGAATGGAGAGGTCCCTCAGTGTGGCCTCCAAGGCTGCAATCGCGGGGGGGGCTGAACTACGGGGAGAAGCGGGGGTCGAGATAGTGGAGGAGATTTCATCCACGCGTGTAGTCAGTGCGGCAAGTCGGCTAACTACCTTATTGATTCCAGAGAGGGCGGTGCCGAGGAGTGGGATGATAGTGGCTTCCCCGTCGGAAAGGTTGTGGAGGAGGGACTTGTCAAACATAGGGAAGGATTCCTGGGTGAGGCTAAACTGGGTAACTATAGCGTCCAGGAGGTTCTGGGTTGCAATCAGGTGGTCAGGGAGGGGTCCAGGGGTGCTGGCGCGGAAGGAGTGGGCTGAGTAGGGGGCTGTGCGGTGCTGGGTGCGCGAGGCTGACCTGGAGGGGCCAGGGGAAGCTGTGGCCATCACTGTTACACAGGAAGTGGGGGTGTGTCGCTAAAGAGTGAAGCTTAAGTGAGGGGCAAGATTTGATGTGTCGTGGCTGCTGCCACACAAAAGGGCGAACTTTTGTTCGGCTAAAAAGGGCAAGAGTTTCAAGTGGGAGGAAAATGGAGGGCAAGGAGCGTGTCCTTTAACTACAGGGTTTTTTTTTTTTTTTTTTTGATTATCTCATATATTCGCTGTTAACGTACAGAAACCTGCATGGAGAGCTAGCTATGGCATAAATGAAACGTTAATTCCAAACGTGCAAAACAAATGAAATAACCGCACCAGTTCTTCCCTAGTGATGAGCATACCGTCACCGCGCTCAACAATGGCGACTAATTCAAAAAGTATTGAATGAAATGATATCAAAAGAAATCATAACCGAAAGGAAAGATAAAGCAGGAAAGACAAACCACTCAGTCTGAGTTATAGTCGGAGGAGGAGTAGGAGGAGGAGGAGGCAGCGATTGAAACAACTGCTGGCATGGTGGGTGGGAAGTTCGTGCGAGTAACGCGGATGTATAAGGCAAGACCGAGGATCATGTCCAGGTCGGCCCAAAGTGGGGAGCCATGGTCCATTGAAGACAGCTTCGGAAGGTAAAGCTGGCGTTCTCGGGACTTGGATGGGCAGTGGAGAAAAGCATGCTCAAAGGTTTCATCCTCTTATTCGCAGGAAAGGCAGCTGGGAGAGCGATCGGCATCGTTCCATGAGGGTTGTGCGGCGCGATAGCTCTTTCCGGCACGGATTTGGTGAATTCGCCCAGCTGTAAAGCGGTCGAGGACCATGAATGGATGTGGGCTTAGGGACGGCTTGAACTGGTAATAAGGAGGTGGTGGGGACAGGAGTGTCCAGTCAGTGAGGAGGTCCTTTCTGCACTACTCCTTCATCAATTTGTAGGAGACAGCACCTGGGATCGGGGGAGGGGGGGCAAAGACAGTTCCCTGTAGGAGGTGGGAGTTTATCTGTGGGAGTTTGAAACCGTCCGGTGCTATCTTGACCAAGAGGTAGCACATCCCATCGATTGGGAGGTGAGAGCGGACGGCGTGTATGGGCCTTGGTTGGTTCCAACGGAGGGGGATGTAATTGGCCTTAAGGCCACGAAGGAGGTGGCGGGATGAGTACCCAGCTCTAAAGTTTGCGAAGGATGGAAAGGATGGAGGCAGCAGGGCTGCGGCTGGGTTGATCTCGGGAGGGGAGCAGGCTAGCCGTAGTGCAGCCATCCTGCGGCAATGGGCGAGGAGCGAGTTTAGGGGGGGGAGGCAAGCCTCACATGGAAGGATGGATACAGGAGTCGATGAGAAGCAGTTAGTGGGCAAGAGTTTCAAGTGGGAGGAAAATAGAGGGCACGGAGCGTGTCCCTTAACTACAGGGTTTTGATGGATTTTTTTTTTTTTTGATTATCTCATATATTCGCTGTTAACGTACAGGAACCTGCATGGAGCGCTAGCTATGGCATAAACGAAACGTTAATTCCAAACGTGCAAAACAAAAGAAATAACCGCACAAGTTCTCCCCTAGTGATGACCCTACCGTCACCGCGCCCAGCAATGGCGACTAATTCAAAAAGTATAGAATGAAATGACCCAAAAAAAAATCATAACCGAAAGGAAGGATATAAGTATAAAAGGAAAGTCAAACCGCTCAGTCGGAGTCATAGTCGTGGGAGGAGGAGGGTGCAGTAGCAAAAACTGCTGGCATGGTGGGCGGGAAGTTTGTGCGAGTGGCACGGATGTATGAGGCAAGAACAAGGCTCATGTCCAGGTCGGCCCAAAGTGGAGAGCCATGGTCCATTGTAAACAGCTTCGGAAGGTAAAGCTTGCGTTCTCGGGACTTGGAGGGGCGGTGGAGAATTGCATGCTTGAAGGTTTCGTCCTCTGAGTCGCAGGAAGGGCAGGTGGGAGAGCGATCGGCATCGTTCCTAGAGGGTTGCGCGGCAAGATAGCTCTTGCCAGCGCGCATTTGGTGGATTCGCCCAGCTGTGAAGCGGTCGAGGCCCATGAAGGCATATGGGCTTAAGGACGGCTTGTACTGGTAGTAAGGATGAGGTGGGGACAGGAGTGTCCAATCAGTGAGGAGGTCCTTTCTGCACTCCTCCTTCATCAATTTGTAGGAGATAGCACCTGGGATCGGAGGAGGGGGGGCTAAGACAGTGCCCGGCAGAAGGTGTGAGTTTATCTGAGGGAGTTTGAGCCCGTCCGCTGCCACCTTGACCAAGAGGTAGCACATTGCATCGATTGGGAGGTGAGAGCGGACAGCGGGTATGGGCCTTGGTTGGTTCCAGCGGAGGGGGATGTAGTTGGCCCTAAGGCCACGAACGAGATGGCGTGAGGAGTCCCCTGCCCTAAAATTGGAGTAGGATCGAAACGATGGGGGCAGCCGGGCTGCGGCTGGGTTGTTCTCGGGAGGGGAACAGGCCAACCTTAGTGCGGCCATCCTCTGGCGATGGGGGAGGAGCGAATTAAGATGGTGGAGGCAAGCCTCACAGGGAAGGATAGATACAGGAGTCGATGAGAAGCAGTTAGTGACCCATCGTAGACCTTGCTCCAAAAGACCTCCATCTTACCCATCATCGCAGCGTTGGGGACGAGGAGGTCAGCTCCGTAGGTGAGGATCGGTAGCAGCAGGCCCATGGCCAGTCTGCGCTTCAGGTAGAGTACTATGCCTATGCCAGGAGGGGAGAGTTGCCTGATGAGGCCAAAGGCCCCCTGAGCGAGGGCTAGTCTCTTGATGAAGTGGGTGGAGGTTTCCATCGAGGGTGAGAACCAGTATCCAAGCCAGTAGACTATGGAAGAGGGGTGAAAGAGACTGCCATCGAGAGAAACTGGGGCCAGTGAGGGGGGAGAGCGATCCATTGGAGTTCGCCAGTGGATGAGTTTGGTTTTGGGGATGGAGAAGGAGACTCCAAGTGGGGTGGCCTTCCTGCAGAGGCGGGTGTAGTAGTAGTGTTGAAGAAGCTGTGTGTTCCTCCGGTATGACCCAGACCCAACAGTGACAGTAAAATCATCAAGATAAGAAAACATAATCCCCTTTGGGATAGACAAATGCAGGGAAGAAACGTAAATTAAAAATAACAAAGGAGAGATAGGAGAGCCCTGGGGGGCACCCACTTGAACAGGTAAGAAAATATTAGGGAAGCCTTGAAAAATTAAGCGGTATTTGCGGTCAGTCAAAAAGGAACGAACCCAAGACACCATATAAGGAGATACACCTTAGGCGCGAAGTAGGGAGGATAAACAGGTAGAGGAAATATTATCAAAGCCGCCTTTGATATCAAGGAAGAGGGTAGAGGTTTTGAGGCCTGCACGTTGCAGCAGGCGGACCTCTTGAGTGAGGGCTGCACATGCGTCAAAGGTGCTGAGGTCGTGGAGCGAGTTGCATTGGTTTGGATGGATGAGGCCAACGGTGCGGGCCATTAGCGAGAGGCGGGTTGCCTTTATCCTTTCCAGAATCTAGGAAATAGTTTCCAGGAGGACAATGACTCGGAAGGAAGAAGGGGAGTTATAATCAGATTTGCCAGGCTTGAAGAGGACAATACCATTGGCTCTTTTGAGGGAGGAGAGGTGGAAGCCATAGGTCAGCAGGGGACCTAGGAGGGAGGTGAGGAGGGTGGGGTTGATGTTGTTGATCCTTTTCCATATGCCATAGGGGATCAGGTCGGGCCCAGGGGCTGAGGTGTTGGAGGACTTGCGGAGGGCGAGGGAGACTTCCAGTTTCTGAAGTGGCAGGAAGTCCACGAATGGTCGTAGGATGGATGGCGAGGATTGGGGGTCTTTAGGAGGAAAAAAGTGATGCAAGATGGAGGTGTTGACTTCGACGGGTGTCGTGGCGTTGGGAAAGGAGGGGAACCGATCAGGGGGGCGCCCTCTAGCGATCCTCCGGGCAGCCCAAACCGATTTGGAGTGCAATGAGGCGAGGAAGGAGTTCCAGTGTGATGCCTTGGCCCTTTTTATGGCCTTGAAATACGCGAGGCGGGAGGCACGAGCACTGTCGGAGAGGGTGGTGGAGGGGGACATGCGAGATATTCTTGCCTCTCTGTTGAAAGCTTGGCGCAGCTGCAATAGTTCAGCTGTCCACCAAGGCTTTGACCAGAAGCAAGGACGTTTGTTTGGAGTGTGCTGGGCAAGGAGGGAGGTGATGCTGCGCAGATGGCGGTCGAACCAAGCACTAAGTGAGGCTGAGGTAGGGAGTTGGGGAGGAGGTTGGACCGATTGATCCTTGATGAGAGGGGAGAGTGTGAGCCAATCAGTTTTGGTCCAGTTAGGGGTGGGGTCAGGCTGTCGTAGGAATGGCATGGATAGGGCTATTGTAATTGGGAGATGGTCAGAGCCGGTGAGTGGGAGGGAGATACTCCATGAGCTAACAAAGGGGGCAAGGGAGGGATTTGCGAAGGCCAGGTCTAAGAATCCAGGTCTGGATGTGCCATCGAAGTGGAACCTAGTGAATACTCCTGGTGTATTTAAAAGTGAGTAGCCTAGCTCAGAGGCTAGGTCAAAGTATGGTGAAGAAAGGCTGAATTCAGTATCAGAAAGGACCCTTAGAGGGTCAGAAAGAGGGTGATGGAGGTTCAAGTCTCCAACCAAGAGGGTGGGGAAACCGTGTTCCAGAAAAATACAAGATGGGATAATTGTACGGGTGTGGGATGAGTGCCCGGTGGTGGAGTAGGCATTGTAAACGCAGAAGACCCGATGGGCTGAGTTAAACAGGCCTGAAGGGGAGTGAATATTAATTGCCATAAAATCCAGCCGGTCGAAGAAGACGGGCAAAAGTGCAAAGACTTGCATGAAATCAAGGAGAGCATAAATGGCCACCCTAGGTTTGGCGCCGTTAGTAGTAGGCGGGGATAAAGACTTATAAGAGGAACATATTGGTAGTCGCCCCTTGAAGAGCGGAGGATCCTGCAAGGCGACCAAGTGCGGAGGGGTGGGCATAGCCTTGAGGCTATTGATAAGGGACTGCAACACATTCCAGCTCCCAAGGCAGTTGTGTTGAATAAGGGTGAGGGTAGTGCCTGGCGCCTGCGTCAGGGAGGGGGGTCCAGTGCGGGACTCATTGGCGAGGAAAGCCCGACGGGCCATGTGGGAGCGGAGAACTGGAGAGCCAGGTGGGGACTGGTGCAACAGATTTGGGGCAAGGGTCAGCTGGAGCGCCAGTTGGTGGGACTGGCTGTCTGGGTGTTGTGAGATCCATGGCGGCAGTAGTCAGGGAGGGAGTCCTGGGTGGGTCGGGTAGGGTGGGTGCATCCTGATCCATGACATCACCAGGTCCTTGTATACCCTCAGGCTCAGAGAGGGCGGGATGGGCAAGAACGGTCCGTGGCAGGATGGGGACCTGCGCAACTAGAGCACATGAGGGGAGAGGCGGAACATCACCCAGCAACGGACTTAGTGTTCCCGCCCTTAGGGCAAGTGGGATTAGGGCAGTGGTGGGCCTCTCATGTATGTGCTAGAGCACACAGGGGACAGGTGGGGGTGGAGGCTTTGCACATAGGAGAGGGGTGGCCGTAAAGCCAGCACTTCCGGCATTGCATATACTTTCCAGAGTAGAGGGCCTTTTCGACTTTGCGCGGACAGGAGAAGAGACGGATGGTGGAGCCAAGCCTGTTAAAATCGTCCGGGGCAACAGTGACTACAACAGACGTAGTGGTCTTAATTGCTTGAATGTCAAGGTCGGTTTGGAGGAAACGTGCTGAGTAGATAGCGACGTCAGTTGCATTGCGAACTGACTTAGAGTAGGCAGGGAAGAGGTCAGCCTGGTCCTCCGGAAGGTAGGCTGTGGGTAAGCTGTGGATGGCTAATTGGTCCTAATTTGGGGCGGGGCGGAAAGGGTGATAGGGGTTGTTTCCTACTGGGAAAGCTTGGTTAAGACGGTTAGTCATGGCTTCATAGTAGAGTGAGTAATCAGTTGAGGGGGTGTGCGGGTCAGTGCCTAGGAGGGTAAGAGATCCTTTAGGATTGACACGTGCGGAAAAGGACAGGGGGAAAGGGCAGTTGGCCTGCCTCAGGACGGCGGCCATCAGGTCGGGGGCGGTGGCTGCCATAGGGTCAGCCTCTGCATGGGGTGCGGGTGAGGTGCGGGGGGCGAAGAATCTGTGCTAGGCAGAGGGCAACGGTGCTGGACCTCGAGACTGAAGGCTGCTGTCGTTCGACGCTGCGACTTGGGCTGGCGTGGTTGGCTTCTTCCCTTTGCCTTCGGTCCCTGGTGCAGAGGATGGTCCTGCTGCAATAGCAGCATAGGACTTGTTGGCCGGACGGGGCTGGGTGTGTGTGGGTCGGTTATGGGAGGATGAGGGTGGTGAGCGGAACTCGGTAAGGGGAGGGTATTTGCCTGCCCTGTATTCTTGGGCCTCCCAGGAGCATGGGTGTCGGACGGCATATGCTGCAGGGTTGCCATACCACTGTTTTTCAACTGTGTCATAGCAGGGGAGGTCGGAGTCGTGGCCTTGAATTGCTTCTTGTGCGGGTTGGGGTTGAGGGTTGGGGTGAGACCTAGGTCGGGCCGGAGCGGGGTGAGGGGGGACCGGCGGAGGAGGAGGGGGTTGTCTGACAGTGGCTCCTGCCGTGACGCGAAGGGAGAGGTCCCTGACTGTGGCCTCCAAGGCTGCAATCGCGGGGGGGGCTGAAGTAGGGGGAGAAGCGGGGGTCGAGATAGCGGAGGAGATCTCATCCACACGCATAGTCAGTGCGGGAAGTCGGCTAACTACCTCATTTATTCCAGAGAGGGCGGTGCAGAGGAGTGGGATGATGGTGGCTTCCCCTTATGAAAGGTTGTGGAGGAGGGAGTTGTCAAACGCAGGGAAGGATTCCTGGGAGGGGCTGAACTGGGTAACTATAGCGTCCAGGAGGTTGTGGGTTGGAATACGGTGTTCGGGGAGGGGTCCAGGGGTGCTGGCGCGGGAGGAGTGGGTCGAGTAGGGGGCTGTGCGGTGCTGGGTGCGCGAGGCTGACCTGGAGGGGCCAGGGGAAGCTGTGGCCATCACTGTTACACAGGAAGTGGAGCTGTGTCGCTAAAGAGTGAAGCTTAAGCGAGGGGCAAGATTTGGTGTGTCGTGGCTGTTGCCACACAAAAGGGGGAAGTTTTGTTCGGCTAAAAAGGGCAAGAGTTTCAAGCGGGAGGAAAATAGAGGGCGCGGAGCGTGCCCTTAACTACGGGGGATTGCTAACTATTTAAACATTTTTCCCAGTGCTTGTATTGGCCATATAAAGAAGTATCCTGAGAGACTTCAGCCATGGTCTTTAACAGTGTGCACACAGTGTGACCCTGAAGATGTATGTCCCCACCTCAGCAAATGATCCCCCGGACTGCCTATTTCTCAGAGGGTGTTAAGCCCTCCACCAGTAGATAGCCTTCGATCTCTTTGCCAAATGAACTAAGTTCAAGCTGATGCCGCCCATTTGCGAATATCACACGGAATACCAGGTGGTCAGTCTAGATAACCGTGTTTCTTGTATCCATGCACTCATGTGCAGATACATTCGGATTATCAAGAATGTAGAATACATAATAGATCCTCATGGACAAATTAATCTATCATCTTTCACCGAGGCTGAGTAGTTCTGGATACGATCCTACTTCTTGCCAGTGTGGGTTGTAGTCAAGATAGTCACCTCCTGATGCTATATACTATCACATCTTTAGACTTGAAAGTCTAGTACCATATCCCATATGTGTAACATCAGCTTTCCCTTTCCAAGCTTCGTCCCCAAGCAATTCTTTCACTTAGTACTCCTTCCGGTAGAGTTGAAAAACCCTCTGTGTTAACTTGGCCACAGTAGGACAAACCTTTCCGTAGATACTACTTAGCTCAACTTTGGCATTACTGGATTTTCCCTTTGAAAATCTTCTACCAATTCCGAAGCATGTTGTAAGTGCTCTAGTGGTTCCCAGGTGTTCTCATTCTCAGAACATCCTTTCCACTTAACAAAGAATCCAAGTTTTTGGATCGTTTGTTGACGTCCTCACAATCTTCGCTCATAAGAGATTATTTCTCTCTTAATAATTTTCTCTACCCCCCATAAAAGGTTACTCTTAACTTCTTCTGGTGTCAGGGGTAGTTGTTCGCAGCCAGGTCTAACTGAATTTCAGTATGGCTTGAGTAGCGATACATGGAATACTGGATGGATTTTCCATCTCTCTGATATTTCAACTTTGTAGGCGAGGTCTCCTCATTGCTCTATGATTTTGAACAGGCCATACCATTTTGGCACTAACTTCTTAGACGGTCGCTTACTGCTGATATTTTTCGCGTTTGGCATAACCAAGTCCCAAATTTTGAAGTCTAGTTGGCTTCGAGCTTTGCGGTCATAGTACTTCTTCATCCCTTCCCGAGTCTACTCGAGTGATTCCTTTGCCTTTTCATGAATTGCTTTCATCCATTGAGCATACATAGTAGCTCCTGGATTCTGAGCAACTCGCTCCTTCATCCATTCTGGTTGCGGATAGTAACCATAGTATGCCAAAGAGGGAGTTAACCCATGTGCGCTTGTTACTGAGTTGTTATATGCATACTCGGCTAATGGTAGTAGATGGTACCAATCATCTCAATCGTAGTTGACAAATATTCGAAGGTAGCCTCCCTGTATTTGGTTGACTCTTTCTGTTTCTCCATCAGTTTGAGGGTGGTACACTGTAGAAATTGTTCTTTTGATAATTTAATTTCTTGCACAATGATGCCCAGAATTCTCCTGCAAACTTAGCATCCATGTCTGAGACGATTTCTGTGGGTAACCTATGAAGTTTCCAAACGTATTTGATGAATGCCGCAGGAACATCCTTTGCGGTCGCATTTTCATCTAAGTCGATCAAGTGTACCATTTTGGTGAACTGGTCGACCACAACTATGATCTGGCTGCATCCTGCACATTTGGGAAGTTGTGTGATAAAATCTACCAAGGTAGATGCCCAAGCAGCAAATGGGACCTATAGTGGTTGTAAAAGCCCAAAGTGTGCATGTCTTGGTGTGTTTGCCTTTTGGCACTCGGTACAGGATCGCACATAGTCGTTTATTCAATTCGTGATTCCTTTCTAGTAAAAGTCTCTGGTGATAATTTCAAGAGTCTTTTCCAGACCGAAATGTGCTGCAATCTTTGAGTCGTAACATCCATTTGCATTTTCTGTCTGCAGAGTATCGTTTTGCGGCACATATAGGCGTTCTTTGTAGAAGAGCATTCCATCCGTTAGGGTCCATTGTTTTGGCATTTCTTTGCCATCATCCAATAGACATTCTAGCTCCTTTTTTCTGTTTAGCCAATCTGGATCCTTGTTTGCTATTTCCATTACCCGTTCCAAGAATTTTATATCAAATTTCTTGAGTTCACACTTTGCAATTATTGCATTGGACATTAGTGTTTGTCCCTGAATGCAAATCGGGTGTAAGGTAATGTCAGTTGAGTCCCGATATTCGTGCTTTGAGTCAGAATTTAGGAACATAATAGTGGTTGGGTTCCTTCCAACTGTATGCCTGAGCTGCCAAAACCTTGGCTTGCTCGTTCAGTATCATCTAACTCCATGACTTCATGAAGTTCTTTCTCATCAATTTTTTCGACGACCCTCTGCACTATGCGGTCTCCTGTATGTACCTGAAAAGCATTGTCAGTAGTGTTGAATAGGAGGATATTAACCTCTCCTCTATAGTCCGCATCCACTACTCTCGAGCTAATGGAAATACCATACTTGGCTGCCAATCTACTACGTAGTGCAAGGTGCGCATATGTTCCATTTTGTACTCTGATATTCAATCCCGTTCCTAAGAGTGCTGCTCCTTTCGCAGGAATGGTTTTTTTTTGGTACTGTTTATGTCATAACCCACGGCTAGCTTAGAACCTCGAGTTGGGATTTTTACTTCCGGTTGAAGTCTTATAACCCTTATCGTATTGGTTTGTTTCCCTAGAGGCAACCCTACTCGGAGCTGTTTCAACTTTTCATTACCCCATATAACTGAGACAATTAAATTTCTGTTATCCTAGAGGTTTTCAAAGTGGTTAGACTGAAGTATAGCCTACCTGGCATGCTCAGCTCTATCCTTAGGGCGGTACTCTGGCCGCTTGCTTAACGCTTCTCATTTGCCTCCTCTGGTTCAAGGTTGGTAGACAATTTTAAAGTTAAAGTCTATAAGCTACTGAGCCCAACAAATTTGTCAGGCTGACCAAGCCTTGGTTGTTAGGAAATAGGGCAAGTTTTGATGATCGGTATAAATTGTAAAAGGTTTATCTGTTCCACCAAGATAGTATCGCTATTGTCATAACCCAACTAATATTGCCAACAATTCCTTGTTATGAATATCATAATTGCGTTTGGCCGGTGTCAATTTTCGGGACTGAAAAGCCACGAGATGTAGTTTTTAGTCCAAGTATTGAGAAAGGACACATCCTAGTGCATAATCGCTGGCATCCGTTTCCACAACTGTCTTCCTATCCAGATGGAAATGACACAATATTAGCGCGGTGATGAACCTGCTTTTGAGCTCGTCAAATGCTGATTGTTGTTCTTCTCCCCAAGGAAAATCCTTAGAGTTTCCCTTAAGCAAATCGGTAATTGGCACACAGAGTGTGGAGAAATTCTTTATGAATCTTCGGTAAAAGTTGTCAAAACCCATAAATATTTGAATTTCTTTAACCGTGGTAGTTGGTTCCCAGGCCTTGATGGATTCCACTTTACGGTCGCTCATAGTGACTCCATGAACCCCCACAATATACTCCAAGTACTCAACACATGTGATATGGAAGGTGCTTTTCGTAAGCGAGATAGCTATTCTGTATTCTAGCAGTCTGTCTAACACTTTTCTAACCAATGTGATATGATCCTTCTCAGATTTAGAGTATATAAGTATATCATCAATATATACCATTAGTCCTTCGTCCAGGAAGTCCTTCAGGATCATAGTCATTATTGACTGGAAGGTGGCTGGTGCATTTACCAAACCAAACGGCATGACCTTATATTCATATAAGCTGTATCGTGTTCAAAAAGCTGTTTTCTACTTGTCACCGCCTCTTATACGGATCAGGTGGTAACTGTCCTTTAATCCAGCTTGGTGAAAATAGTGGCTCCTTCCACACGGTTGCATAGTTCTGTTATAAGGGGTAATGGGTATTTGTTATGGATAATGAGTTTGTTTAGCCCTCGGTAGTCAACTACCAATGTTAGCCAACTGTCAGGCTTGGGCACAAACAGAATGTGTGCTCCTGCAGGTGATTTGCTGGGGGAAATCTTTCCTTGTTTTAACATATTGTCTAGATATGTTCGCAGTGCTCTTAACTGCTTTTCCAAGAAAGGATATATATGTCCCCAGGGTGGTTGCGTATCAGGTTTGAGGTCAATAGCATGGTCGAAGGTTTGATGAGTTGGTAGTTTTGCAGTTTTTCATGGTGCGAAAGAGGTCTTTGTAATTGTGGTATTCTGCGAGTAGAGTATCGAGTATTATATCTTCCTCATCATCTACCTTCACAACTCGTCCAATAACTACTGCCTCTGGGTCTTCTAGAACCCCCTCATTCCACTCGAATGAGATACCTTCATCCACTGGCAGGAGATGAAGTTGACATCCTGGATCCTTAAAGATCGAGCTTTCTGAGTCATTAATTCCCTTAATAGGGTGTTCATTATTCTACTATCCCAATGGGATTATTATTCCATAGTTTCCTGTAGGTGCGATCTCACATACAATCTTAGTTAAGTGTATGCTTTTCCAATTTCCAGGTAAAGGGGAATGGTATAATCCCTTCCAGTAGAGAATTCGTCTCCTGTAATACCCAAAATGGGTATGGGATCTTTGCCAGAGTCATAAGGAATATTTAATTCTCAAACCAAATTTTCGTGGATGACAAAAATATTGGATCCTGAGTCTAACAGGACTCTTATGCAATATTGCTTCCCGTACACAGAGATATGTGCAGTTCCTTCTGGGTATTGGTAGTGTTTAGATTGCATATGGGTAAGCTTTGTCGCTTCTGCGCCGGAATGATGTCAGTTTGTTCTTGCTTAAAAGACATTATGGTTGATTTAGCTTGGGTGTTCGTAACAACACCAGCATTGTTTTGACCATAGAGGTCTCCTCCGACGAACTAATCAAATAGTCAATTTTTTTAAGATTCTGGGCGGCCCACTACCAGTGGTCTTTACCCCCTGCCAAGGGGCTCCCAGTCTGAACAAAATTCCTATTTTCATAGGAAAGTGGCATGCATAATTGTGTCTTGCACTTTTTTATGCATTGCTACCATGCAAAGTTATCAGTAATATGCGCAGGGTTTTTTTGGATAACTTAGCTATGATTCTAGAGGGAGTTTTCCTAAAAAGGTAGTTTGTTTTCAAAAAATAAATTGATTTCTGAAAATTGCAGTAAATTTCGAAAGTAGTAACTGTTTCCGAAATTGGAATATCTTGTCCCAATGCGGAAATAATTGCGAATTTTGTCGCTGCAAATTATTACAATAAGAGTTGTTGCATAACTATTTCTTTCAGTTGTCCATCCGTGGTCAAGTTGTGATAGTTGGGTTTGGCCCCCCGTTCTTCTGACAGGGTCATGCGTTCAATCCTCTCAGAGGTTTAGATTATTGGGTACCGGCTTGTATGGTCCGTGGCCTTGTGGGGCAGTTAAGCTGCCTGTAATCATTCCACAGCTTCAACTGCCTGAGAACTATTGTTTTGCCTACTTTGGTTTGTTAATATTGTGGCTACAGTCGGTGACCCGAATGGAGGTGCAGGGTGGGTCAACTAAAGCGTTTTGCTAAAATCTTTGACGTTCCTGCTCCCTGTTTTCTCATCTCCCTAGCCAAAGAGGGATCCCATTTTCGATTCCAGTGGCTATTGCTAGTGCCCTGAATACCCAAACGCCATCGCAGTTGGTGCCATTAGGACATTTTCATGTCCAATAATTCCCATAACCGCAGTGTTGTTTCATGTTTTATATGATTAACCTTTGGTTTCGCTTTGCTTATCATAAGAGTTGCAGTCAGTGGTTTGGAGAGAAATTTAGGTTGTTTTTTGGTTGTTTGCTTAGTGTAGGCTCTCGCTACCACAATGTCCTTACGACATTTTCGCCAGGTTTGGTCGTTGAGGCTGCAACGTGTGCAACCCTTTTCTGCCTTTCGCTTATCCACAACATCCTTTGGGATTCCGTGATAAGCATTCTTCCAGTTAGTATGCTCATCTTTGTTGTTATTCCCTTTTTTTCCCAATGGGTTAGCCTTAGCTGTTATCCATCGTGAGGAGTTATTTCTTCGTTTCTGGTTTGTGTATCCTTGTTTAGTATTGACCGGTTTACTGGTGTCATCGCGCTTTCCCTTAGATGATCCACTAGATGAGGGTTCTCCTTTGGGCAGTTTCTGCCGTTTCAGAAATTCCTCCTCTTGTCGGCCAACTTCCTGTATAGTTTCCATCCATACCTCATCAGAGGAGAACTTTAGTTGTGATAACCGGTGAAGAATATCTTCAGGAAGTTTGCTTTCCACCCGTACCCTCCAACTAATTTCTGTGAGACTGGCCTTGATATTAAGGTTTTCGAGGAGAAGGAGATTAGTGTCTATTGTGCCCTTGTAGATGACTTTGGACATTTCTTCTAGGGCTCATCGTTCCTCCTTGATACAGATATATCGCTTTGTAATTTCTTGCCGAAAGCGATCCCATGTGAAATAGTCTGGGTCACAGGTATATCCACCTAATCTACCTATTACTTTTCAGTATTTCTCTGAGAAGGGTGCCACTTTGGTTCCCATTGTTTTCCCCAAGGCAAAAACTATTCGATGTGCATGATTTTCCCACTGGGTAGGATTGCGGTCAAAATAGTCTTTACAAGCTGTCAACCAGTTTCGAACATCCTGGTTGTCATTTCCTTCAAATAAGTAAAGTGGTTCGGCTATTAGCTTTGCTGGTCAGGAGAGTCCACTGATACGTTCTAAAAAGAGTAACGTTAACCTGTTTTTGGGTACATCGTTTCTGTGAATAGATGGTAAACGGGGAGTGCTTTACGGCCTGTCGCCCTTTCTACCCTGTCCGTCTTCTCTGTCACTATCTGAGCCATAATCATCATCTGAGTCAGGGGCATCACCAAGATTACCTAGTGGTGGTTGTGGTGGTTGGTTATTTCCTCCACGGTTGACTCCTTTGCCTTTATCCTTCCTTGGAGTTAACGCAGATTCCTTTGTAGGAATAGTACCTTCTATGGATACCATTTATTGTCTTCGGTTGGACTGTCCTGGGTCACGATCACCAGGTCTGTGCTGTATTGATGCAGGGTTTTTTTCCGTCAACTAAAGTACCAGAGCATTCAAGTAGGCCTTCATACCAGCACTCTGTTCTCATTGTTGATGAGCAGCTAATTCTCGTTGCTCATTCATTCTTCTGGTCTATTCCTGTTCCTGTTGGTTCAACTTAGTATTAAGTTCCATTAGTGCCTTTTCCAGAATTCAGTCCCTTATTTTGGAGACATGGGCCTGTTGCTCCTGTTGAGCCTGTTCGTGTCAGAACTCTTCCTGGACTTGTGCAAGTAACCTTTGCTGCTCCCATTCGGTGTTGCTACTCAATTATTCCAATGCACGGCGACCTTCCTGTATTTCAGCATCTTTGATAACTGCACCTCTGGCCATACGGCTCTGCAATAATTGTAGCATTGTAAAACCCTGTCTGGCCTCCTGTGATAGTGGTGAGATCGCAATATGATTCTCATCTGCACTTTCTTTCAGGGATCAGTCCAGGTGGCCTACTGCAAAGACAACATTTTGCTGGAAATTATCTTATGTATTGACAGGCTTCTTGGTACACTCCGCAGGTTTCTGAACTCTTGATGGTGGACGACTCAAATGCGTAATGGGAGAGCTGGTCTTGCTTCGAGACGGAATTAGAAATGCTGAAGGGGTGGATTGTGTATCATCCTCTTTGATCATTCAGTCTGGTCCCCTAAGACTAAGAATAGGTATGTCATCACGTGCCATAGCCATGGTAGCTACCTTAGACTCCAAGATGTTTTTTCTAAACAATAGTTCAGTGAACCAGTATGGTTTAACTATTTCAAATAGCCGTATTTCCGCAAGGTCAGGAGTAAGTATCTCTACCAAAGAGGGTTAGGTAGATTATTGTTTCCGTTTTGTAAAGGCAGTTATACTTTGCCAATCTTGCTAATAGATATGTTCAGTATATTTTCGCTATATGTGCGCAAGTTGTCGAAGAGCCACTGCACGGAGGTCCAGTACGTATTCTTCGCAACAAATAGGAAATATGTTGTCAAAGTTGATTGGCGACAGTACCCACAATGTTAGCACTGATGAAAAACTTTTGCGTCGAAGTATTCTCTAAGCATGAGAGAATGTTGAGTTGATTTGGTGACAGGAGAGTAACAATATAGTGTTATGGGGTAGCCAATTCGGTACAGGTAAATTGCCTAGGCAGTACTCGTATCGAGAAGATCGGAGAACTATCAAGAACGCTCAGTAAAGGTTATGATAAATATAAGAAGTCCTCAAAGGCTTATAAACTTGTTATATTGTTATGGTCTCTTCTCCGTTGCTTGATGATCCCTTTACTACAGGGGATTTCTAACTATTTATACATTTTTTCCCGGTACTTGTGTTGGCCATATAAAGAAGTATCCTGAGGGACTTCAGCCATGGTCTTTGAAAGTGCGAACACAGTTTGACCCTGAAGATGTATGACCCCACCTTAGCAAATGATCCCCTGGACTGCATATTTCTCGGAGGGTATCAAGCACTCCACCAGTATATAGCCTTCGATCTCTTTGCCAAATGAACTTAGTTCAAGCTGATGCAGTCTATTTGCAAACATCATACAGAATACCAGGTGATCAGTCCAGATAACCGTGTTTCTTGCATCTATGCACTCATGTGCAGATGCATTTTGATTATCAAGAATGTAGAATACATAATAGATGCTCATGGACAAATTACTCTATCATCTTTCACCGAGGTTGAGTAGTTCTGGATACGATCCTGCTTCTTGGCAGTGTGGGTTGTAGTCAATATAGTCATGTCCCGGCACTATATACTATCACATCTTTAGACTCGAAAGTCTAGTACCATATCCCATATGTGTAACAAAAAGACTATGACATCTAATAGTTGTAGTAAATGTGAAGTTTGTATAAGTAAATTAAATGTAAGTATTTTATGGTCCAAACAATACTTGAGAACAGTAAAGTCGATATGTGTAACTGAATCCTATTATGTTTCTACTATTACTACTGACTTGATGTTGGTTATTACTTATTTGGGTTTATACCTGATAAGTGCTACTATTTGGTTGTTCCTTCCTACTTGGTCATGACTTCCTAACTGGTTATTCTTTCCTTGTTTCGCTTATCACTACCCCTCCTTGCCTCTACCCATTTGGGTATCGCTATCCTCCTGCTATACATACTGGATTTGTATAGTATTAGCGATCTCTTGTTTCTTCTTGTTTGAATTCCATTACTTGTTTTGTTAGCTCCATCCTGCTGCTTTTAACCCTCTGTTTTCGCGATGTGGTTATCTTGTTATGCAGCCTCTGTTAGCATGTCATTGGGCAGGATGTTGGCCCTTTTGTTTAGTTCTCCTAGCTACAATCTTTTGTATTTAAAAGAGCCTGCAATCCCTTAAGGATTCGGACTCTCAAGTCTCACAGGACTATCATCTTTAATACTACAAGTTGAATGGTAACTCTATTAGTTTCATACTTTTTACCTTGTCTATTGAAGACCTATCCATCGACGCTTGTACCCCTATCCTAATAGTATCCTCAGAGTCCCTTTGGGATTCTCGAGATACTTGGGAGTAGGTTACATTTTTTGATTTAGACTCCTGTAATCCTTTGATCTTTGGCAAAGGACTGATCACCCTTCGCCTACCTTGACCCTGAAGTAATAGTACACCTCCCTGTTTCCAAGAAGGCCTTGAGCGGACTCCTGGCGAGACCAGCTCAACCTAACTTGCAACCATTTCGCTTCCAAGAGATACCAGAGGGCACTTCACTAGAGGATCGGTAGCATCCTCCTTAGGACCACAAAGTCAACGGCCAGTACCCCCACCTACACACCCATATGAAGATTCAGAACTATCTTCAGTACATAGCAGCAGCAGCGAAGAAGAGGACCTAGACCAAGCCCAAGCCCAAGATCAAGAACAAGTCCAAGAACAGCTCCACCAAGAAGTCCAATCCATGAAAGAACCAAGCTCAGAATCAGAATCAGATTCCGGTCCAGAGGACGCTCCAGGACCAGCACCACTAGCTTCACCACCTAGACCACCTAGTCTACCAAGAGAACCCATTGAACCAAGCCCTGCACCAGACGATTTACCTAGTCCACCAAGTCCACCAAGCAATCTGAGCCATACACCGATCGCCATGTCAGTCCCCCCAGAGGGAAACAATCGTCCTAAATGGTCTGCACTATTTACATTCACCGGAGAAGGAAAAGATCGAGACCCATTTAGAATCAACTCATGGTTTAACAAAGTCTATCGATACATCGCCAGCTTTGGCATAACTGATGATGCCCCTAAAGCCATGCAATACTATGGAGCCTTTTGCAGAGAGAAAGCCCTCGATAAATTCACCCAATATGAAGCTTCCCAAGGACACCACACAATTGCTGGACCCAAACAGAAATTCGAGGCCTACTTCCTTCCTTCCACATCCACTGATACCATCTATGAACAGTGGCTACAAGTCAAGCAAACTACCAGTGGAAAAACAGTCCAGATTACTGACACTGTAATCAGACTTAAAACCTTGAGAGACAGTCTCCCCCGAGGAACAATTTCAGACTATTCAGTGCAGCAGAGACTCCTTGATGCTATGAATATCAAACTTAAGTGAGAGGTGAAGCCACACATCACTTCAGACACCTCCTTTGACCCGCTAGGAGAGATTGTGGAAAAGTAAGATGCAATTGCCCATTCCACATGACTCTATGGAAATTGTCAAGGAAATGCAACCTTTAATGCAGTTTCCCAACAAGCACCCAAGCGCCCCCAGAATAACACCCAGCGAAATCAACCAAGGTTCTCCAACAATGTTACACATATGGGAAATGGTACAAACTAGTTGATGTGATAGTATATAGAACCGGGAGGTTACTATATGATATCAACCCATGCTGGCAAGAAGTAGTGTCTATAGCAGAGCTCCTCGGCCTCAGTGAAAGATCTAGACTGTAATGTATGGAGTACCAAGACTCTTGATAATCCGCATGCATATGCACTTGAGTGCATACATGCAGGAAAGACAGCCATCCAGACTAATCAACTGGTATTCCGTAAGATGTTTGCAACTGTGCTACATCTACTTGAACTTAGTTCATTCGGCAAATGAATCGAAGACTATTTACTGGTGGAGTGCTAGACACCCTCAGAATACTAAATAGTTCAGGGGATCATTTGACCGAGCGGGGCATACATTTTCAGGGTCAAACTGGGTGTCCACATACCATGACCATGGCCATGGTATTTAAGGATACTTCATATATATGGCTAACATAAGTACTGGGAGAATTGTATAAATAGCTAGCAGTTCCCTATAGTTAAGGGATCATCAAGCAACGGAGAAGAGACCTTAACAATATATTCAGATATTAGTTAAACCAACTGTACAAGCTTTCGAGAACTGTCTTTGCCTTTTATCTTTATTCTTACTGGAGCTTTCCTGACAATTCTCCTACCTTCTTGATACAAGCACGGCCTAGGCAATTCAGCAGTACAGAATTGGCTACCCCGTAACACTATATCCTTATTCTCTTGTCACAAAAGCTCTACAAGATTTTCACAGCTATTTCATCTTATGCCTGAAGAATACCACAACGCTCAAAGTTTTCATCAGTGCAAACATTGTGGGAACTGTTGACCTCTCAGTTTTGACAACATATTTCCTGTCTGTTGTGAAGGATTCACACTTGACATACGGGCGGTAACACTCAGACACCTATAATCTATACACAACAAATATACAGTAAGAATATATCAGCAAGATGGACGGTGGATAACTGCTTTCACCAAACGCAAATAATAAACTATTCACGATTATATGGAAGATCCTCGACTCTACCCTCAATCTCCTAGTTCAATTTTTGAACCTTGACCGAACCAACAACTGAGAACTATCTCGGATACTTCACTATCCGGACAAGCTATCCTGAATTTTGATCCTTTATCTACCATATCCTCTTTTGAAGAAATACTTTCTACTGACCATGCGGAAATAACTCTATTTGAAACTCTGGAACCCTCGTGGTTCACTAACCCATTTTTAGTCCCCACACCTGAGGACTTTACACAAATCTACGCCTACTTTCATGGGCAAGACTTTGATGGCACGAATTTCTGGACTGGGATTATGAGTGGTCAGATTTTTCTTCCGTTTACGACTTTTGTGCCAGGAGGCCAGAGGACTGGCCATTTTAAATTTTCCAATACCGAAACCATTCGGGATTATAAGCAAGCTGCCATGTCTATGGCACAAGATTACACCCCTATTCCTAGTCCTTTGGAACCTGACCGGAGGATTGAAGAGGACGATACAGAATCTACCCCTTCAGCATCTGTAATTCCGTCCCGAAGCCGAACCAGCTCTCCCCTTACACATTTGGGTTGTCCACTATCCAGAGTTCAAAAACGTGCCGCGCAAGCTAAGAAGCCTGTCAGTACTCAAGATAACTTCCAGCAAAATGTTGTCCATGCATTGCGCCACTTGGACCGATCCTTGAAAGAGAGTGCAGATGAGAATCATATAGCGATCGCAGCTTTATCACAGGAGGCCAGGCAAGGGTTCAAAATGCTAGAATTGTTGCAAAGCCGTATGGCTAGGGGTGAGGTTAAAAATGATGCTAAAATTCAGGAAGGTCGCCGCGCACTAAAACGGTTGAGTGGCGATACTTAAAGGGAACAGCAAAGGTTACGGGCCCAGGTTCCGGAAGAATTCCGACGCCAACAGGCTTAACAGGAACAACAGGCTCATATCTCGGAAACGAGGGATCAGATTCGGGAAAAGGCCCTAATGGACCTAAATGCTAAATTACACCAGCAGGAACAGGAATGGAATCGGAGGATGAATGAGCAACAAGAAATTACGGCTCAACAACTAAGGCAACAAGGTGAAAGTATGAAGGCATACCTGGATGCCTTGGTATATCAACTGGCCGATAAACCAGTTCCAGTACCGACTCAGTATGGGCCCAGTGATAGCGATCCAGGACCATCTAACCAAGGGCAACCATCTATTCTACCGGAACAGGGCACAGTTCCAACGAAGGAATCAGCATTGACACCTAGGATGGATAAAGGAAAAGGAGTCGACCGTGGAGGAAATAACCTAACACCGCCACTACCACCAGGTAACCTTGGTGATGCTCCAGACCCAGATGATGATGGGTCCAATAGTGATGGAGAGGATGGACGGGGTAGATATGGCAGCAGGCCAGTATGTGTTCCCCGTTTACCATCTATTCCTAGAAACGATGTACCCGAGGACAGGTTAACTTTGGCTTTCTTAGAACGTATCAATTGACTCTCACGACCAGCAAAGCTAATAGCGGAATCACCTTACTTCTTTGAAGGACATGACAACCAAGATGTTCATATATTTGTTGACAGCCTGTGAGGACTATTTCGATCGCAACCGTACACAGTGGGAAAATCATCCACACCGAATAGTTTTTGACTTGGGAAAAACAAATGGGAACAAAGTAGCACCCTTCTCAGAAAAATACTGGAAGGTAAAGTTCAAATGTGTATGGGCACGATCTTATATCTATCGGAATATACTAATACAATACTAAGCGAGTATTGCGGGCACGCCTTGATGAGGAGAGGTAGATATATGGAGGTAGATTGGTAGGTAGTCTGGTCCTTATTCTTCTAAGCGAGAAAAGTGGGCGGTAGCCCCTATATATACCAGAGTGCGCCCTCCCGTTATCTAAAAGAATATAAAAGGGAAAAATTTAAGTACTAACGTGTTTTTACCGTAAAGTCAGTAGGAAAAACATAAGTGTGAACGTATTTGACCCTGAAAACCTGCCAAGAAAATCCCAAAAATTTATATAAATCTAAAGTAGTGTGAGGGGTTTCGTTGTGGATGATAAGACATAAAGGACGGAACAATAACTGTTAAAATATGTGATAAGCAAGCGAAATAACCCGAATACCAGATAAAGAAATATATATAAGAATCCTTATCGTAATAATGAAATATAACAGAAATAAACGCATAGTATGTCCTAGCTGTAGTAATGTATGCGGTGTAATAGGTATTACCGAAACACTAACCAAGTAAGAGAATATACGATATGTTCAAGGAAATATTCATATGAAAACGAATAAGAAATTTCAACACTTCCCCTCATTATATACAGCCCAGAAGTCCCATCAACTGTGTATGTGCCAGTTTCGCTAAGATTTTGGTGCAGATATCGGCAAGGTTTTGTGACGACTCAACCTTCAGCAAAGTGAACGAACCGCGGTCGAGTTCTTCTTGTTTTTTGTGTAAGTGAACATCGATGTGTTTGGTACGTTCATTGAGTTGATGGTTTGTCGCAAGAAAATTAGCACCGGTATAATCTGTGTGCAAAGCGATCGGTAAACTTAGTCGAATATCGTTGAGGCCTTTTTGGAACCATTGGATTTGTCGCGTAACTAGTGACATAGCAACGTATTCCGCTTTGGTAGCAGATGTAGCGACGGATGCCTGTTTCTTGGATCGACAGGAGATACATGAACCATTAAAGATAACAATGTACCCTGAGAAGGAGCGGCGGGTATCAAGGCAAGTGGCAAAGTCTGCATCAGCATAGACATCGAGAGCGGGAGTTGCGTTGGTTGGGTACGGGTAGACCAATCCTATATTTTCCATTCCAGCAAGGTAACGAAGGACGTGTTTAGTGGCCTTTAAGTGTGCTTCAGATGGGCAAGAAGAAAATTGAGAAAGAAATGAAATCGTATACGAGATGTTGGGTCTTGTGCCAGTGGTAAGGTACATAAGTGATCCTATAACCGATTGGTAAATGGTGGGGTCTGGAGTCCTTATGTCTTCGGTCCCTTTCGTAAGTTGAATGCCCTTTGGTAAAGGGGTAGAAACGGAACGTGAGTTTTCCATGCCATATCGTTGGAGGACTGACTATATGCATTTTTGCTGAGTAAGATATATGCCTTCTGGTGTATACGTTATGTGCAAGCCGAGTAGGAAGTTAGCTTCCCCTATGTTAGTGATCTCGAATGCCTTTTCCAGGTCTTTTATCGGAGATGTGGCGTGGGGGGAGTCGGCTGGGTATATGGCAATGTCGTCGATGTAAACCGATACGTAGAGGTCGTGTTTAGCATGGACCAACATGCATGGGGTGAGGGCTGATGTCGTAAAACCTTTGGAGGTTAAGAATTTTGCGAAGGGAGCATACCATTCATTCGCCGATTGCTTAAGTCAATAAATACATCGGTTAAGTTTCCATACTTTTTCTCCGCCACGGTACCCAGGTAACGGTCGTAGGTAAACTTCTTCTTTGAGTTCGCCGTAGAGGAAAGCAGATTTAACATCGAACTGTCGCGGTCGCCATTTGTTTTTGGCGCATATCGCGAGGAGGAAGCGGAGAGATTCATAACGGATAACAGGGGCGAATTTTTCTTCGAAGTCAAAGCCGGGAATTTGTGAAATCCCTTTGGCAACGGCTCTTGCGTGAAACCTTTCGAAAGTCCCATCTGCATCATGTTTAGTCTTGTAAACCCACTTACTATCGATTATCTTTCTTCCCATAGGTCTCTCAACAACATCGAAGGTTCCATTCCTTTTTAGTGCATTAATCTCGTCATCCATCGCCGTGGTCCACTGTTCCTTAAGCGTACTGTAAATCGCTTGGTGATACGTAGTGGGATCCTCATCCGGTAGTTCAGTAGCATTTCTGCCAAAGCGTACCGGTGGGTGCGAGATTCGTCCAGACCTTGTCCCTGTTTCCGGTTGCTCGTCTGGTAGGGCCTCATGTTCTTGAGGTTGTTGTTCCAAGGGAGCAGGTTCCGGAGTAGGTGACGGTGTGTTAGGTCAGTCGTAGTTCTCTGGGTGTGGAGGTAAAGGAGGAGGATGGATTTCAATCGCTGTTGTGCGGTTGGTAGATGTTGTACTTGGGTCCAATTCCAAAGTCTTACTGTACGATTGCAGGTCTATTGGAAAGGAGGGAGGATGGAGGGTCGCAAATTGGGATTCCGGAGCAGGTGTTGTACTTGGCACTTCCGATTGTTCAATCGTTTTAGTGGTCCAGTGTACCTGTCATGTTTCGGATATCTGATGTTGTGAGGGGATGTATATCCGGTATATCCTGTCAAAGGATCTGTATCCAACAAGATAGCCTTTGATCGCCCGGGGCTGTAGCTTTGTTCCTGGTTTTCTGGTCTCCTCAGGTATGTGGACGAAGCATTTGGGCCCGTATGGGCACAGGTGGTTGATCAACGGCTTTTGTTTGTAGAGAGATTCATAGGGCGTTGAGCCTCCTATGGATCGGTTGGGAAGACAGTTTCTGAGGTATACGGCGGTTGCGGTTGCTTCTGCCCAAAGTCGTAGAGTTAAACCTTGTAACATCGACCTAGTGGCGGTTATTATGGTCCTGTTATACCGTTCAGCAACGCCATTTGATTCATATGAGTAGGGTGGAGTTTTGTCATGAAGTATTTCATGCTCCTGAAACAGGTTTAGCATTTCGTAGTTCACGTATTCACCACCGTTATCAGTTCTGAATCGTTTGATTATGGCTTTATCTTGGGTTTGTCGCTCCTGGATGAACTGTTTGAAGATTTTTACCGTATCGGATTTCACCTTGATGGGGTAAATCCCGGTGTATCGTATGCAGTCATCAATGAAGGTGATATAGTACCAAGAATTACCAAAGAATGGTGCCGAGAATTTTCCGCTTAAGTCGGAGTGAATAACTCGAAGGGGCTTTGGCAAAGGTGCTGTGTTGGTTCTGGATTTCGTTTGAACGACTTTGAGGTAATTCAAGTTTCGCATTGCCAACCTGTAGGAACCTCAGGGATATGGGGTGTGTCGGAGTATTTGTTGGAGCGATGGTAGGCTGGTGAGGGATGACCCAAGGCTTCATGCCACTCCTGATAGGTCATTTTGTATGCCTGTTCCTTACTTTCCTGCACGACATAATCTTGTCCGTCAAGCTTCCCCCATAAAACCTCTTTGTTCTCTCCCATGACATACATGTCCTTCCCTGAACTGCGTAAAGAAAACCCTTTTCCTAAAGAAATGATAGTGCGCCACGATAAGAAATTGCATTGACCCAACTTAGGAACCCAGAGAACACTTTGAAGAAAAACAGGAGACACATGGCCATTAGACGTTTTGGCCATGAGCTGAACTGTTGCACGGCCGCATGACTCTATTACAGAGTCATCGCCTAACTTGACGTTTCCTTTTTCTGGTTCAAAGTTTATAACAAGGTATAGGTTGCATGTCATATATGAGCTTGCACCTGTATCGATTACGCAATTGTGTGGGTGAGGGGTCTTTCGCATAGTGGTAGGGGTTGAGTATGTACTGACGAGTTTGGATGTCTCTTCCTTGCCGATCTTGGTGGTGTCAATCGCCGTCCTTTCCTTCTTCTCCTGGTTATTTGTCTTGAGTTTCTGACACTCTTTCCAAGTATGCCCTTCATTGCGTGCAGAGGGGTAATGCTTTTTGCAGTATGAGCATTCCTTGGCTGTGACCGATGTGCTATTTCCCTTTAGTTGGGGTTGTTCCTTCCCTTTTCCTTTAACAGTGTCGGTTTTATACGCCTTGTCTTCTTCAGAGTTAACCGAAGTTTTAAGGTCCAACAACCTGTTGTAGACATGGTTGTAGGTAAGGTCCTCCTTGGTTTGGAGGTTGTCGACGATGTTGTTCATCGACTCGGGAAGGGACTGGAGAAGGACAGCAGCTTTTGCTTCTGATGACTCGAATACCGTCTTAAATGCAAAAGGTAGGGCGTAACGGTCATTTTCTGTAGCAGAGGTGCAACGGTGTTGCATGCGATTCCAGAGGGAGACGAACTTGTCGATGTGATTAGCGATGGGTTCTGACCACTCGTATTTGGTATCGAGAACAGCGTTGAGTTGGTCGAAGAAGGAGAAGGTGTTTTCTCTGTCAAATTTATCCTGTAACGCCGTCCAGATTGCGTGTGGCGTTTTGTGGGTTGCCAGGTGGATGAGCCATTTTGGATCAATGGTCTCGAGGAAGTAGGCCGATGCCCACTGGTAGCGATCGCGAAATTCATCTATAGGGTCAACATTCGTCAGATTCCCGTCTTCATCCTGTGTTTCATCGTTGATGGTTTCCGTTCCTTGCACAATGTCCCAGCAGTTGAACAGTCCGAGGACATACTCGGAGATGTCACGCCATGTGCGGTAGTTCTCTGGCCCAGTCAGCTTTAGGATGGAGCTGAGTGTGTAACTGGATGCGAAGCTGCGTTTAGAGTTAATAGCGTGTGTCCGTGCCCTTTGGCCAATGGGCAGAGGGGTTGCTGGGGGATTATCTGTCGAAGGTTCAGGGACGGTGGTTGAGGCTGAAGCCATGCTGGATTTTGGTTATACAAGTTGTGTTCTTCAAATTGTTCTCTGTGACCACACACCCCCTTTAAGTACACACAACGTTTATCAAGCCAGAAAGTAACACGTTCACCTATCAAGGATTTTTCTGGGAGTGTCCCCCCTCAGATGTGTTAACTCCCAGGTAGTTGATAAACTGTGCGGGGGAGTGGTGCGTAACGCTTGCGGGCACAAAGAGAGGAAAAAGAAGAAGACGGAGTCGAACGGTGAAAAGAGCTCGGTTGAGTAGTGGTTAACGCCGCGAGTGTGTCGCTAAGACTTGTGTAATGCCAAGACCGAGAATGCTTGGTTTCGTCAAAGAAGGAGCATTTCGTCTGGTCGATGTTTCGTGCCGAAAATATAAACTTTGCCAAGAAAAATGTTTCGGGGTATTATTCTGGTGGGAAAGGTGGATTGATAGCAGGACAGGTTTCGCTTCGTTGACGGTGAGGTTTCGTGGTCTGTTGGAGGGTGTGAATGTATGTCCTTAAGATATAGGAGGCCCAGGCTCATAACCTGTTCAAATGTGTATGGGCACGATCTTATATCTATCGGAATATACTAACGCAATACTAAGCGAGTATTGCGGGCACGCCTGGATGAGGAGAGGTAGATTTATGAAGGTAGATTGGTAGGTAGTCTGTTCCTTATTCTTCTAAGCGAGAAAAGTGGGCGGTAGCCCCTATATTATCACAAGTGTGCCCTCCCGTTATCTAAAAGAATATAAAAGGGAAAAATATAAGTACGAACGTGTTTTTACCGTAACGTCAGTAGGAAAAACATAAGTGTGAACGTATTTGACCCTGAAAACCTGCCAAGAAAGTCCCAAAAATTTATGTGAATCTAAAGTGGTATGAGGGGTTTCATTGTGGATGATAAGACATAAAGGACGGAACAATAACCATTAAAATATGTGATAAGCAAGCGAAATAACCCCAATACCAGATAAAGAAATATACATAAGAATCCTTATGGTAATAATGAAATATAACAGAAATAAATGTATAGTATGTCCTAGCTGTAGTAATGTATGTGGTGTAAGAGGTATTGCCGAAACACTAACCAAGTAAGAGAATATACAATATGTTCAAGGAAATATTCATATGAAAACGAATAAGAAATTTCAACAGGTAATGGGTGGATTAGGTGGATACACTCGAGATCCGGACTATTCCAAATGGGATCGATTTCAGCAAGAAATCACAAAGCGATATATCGGCATTGAGGAGGAAAGAGGAGCCGTAGAAGAAATCACCAACCTAGTCTAAAAGGGAAACATAGACACTTATCTTCTGCTCCTCGAAAACCTAAACATCAAACCCAGACTTACTGGAATTAGTTGGAGGGTACGAGTTGAAAGCACACTTCCCGAAGAAATTTTGCGACAGTTATCTTATCTAAAATTCTCCTGCGATGAAGAATGGATGGAAACCATAAGGGAAGTTGGGAGACAGGAGGAGGAATTTCTGGAACGGCGAAAATTATCCAAAGGAGAACCCTCACCTAGTGGAACATCTAAGCGGAAGCGCAATGACACCAGTAAAGGGGTCAACACCAAACAAGGATATACCAATCAGAGACAAAAAAAACAACCCCTAACGATGGAAAACTGCTAAGGCTAAGCCATCAACAAAGAAAGCAGGAATGCAAATCAAAGATGAGCATACTTACTGGAAGAAGTGTTATGATGGAATCTCGCAAGAGGTGGTTGATAAGCGAAAAGCGGGGAAGGAATGCACTCGCTGTGGCCTCAACAACCACACCTGGCGAAAGGGTCGAAAGGACATAGTTGTAGTCAGGCCTTTCGCTAAACAGACAAAACAGGTCCGACCGAAACTTTTACGCAAACAGCAGACGGCAACGCTCATAGAAAGACCTAAACAATCTAAGGTCAACAATATACAAAGCGGAGCCTCACCTCGGTTATGGGAATTATCGGGTACTGAAATGTCCTAAAATAGCACCAACAGCGACTGTGATTGGGTATTCGGGGTACTAGGAAACTGGTGACCGGAATCGAAATAGGGGATCCCTCTAGGCTAGGGAGTGAGGAGTACTGGCTTTCGCAGGCACTATTCAGAATAGGAGCACAAGAGAAGTTGTCCCTAAGTCCATAAGTGCTTAAGAGAACACGGTTAGTGGACAGACAAAGGTGGAGCAAATCTTTTTAAGAATGGCAAAGGGGGGCGGTCGCATCGTTGATCCTCAGAAACAACCAAGTCTCACCCATTATTCAAAGGCCAGCAGGACAACAACCAGACATGCTACCAAAATGAAAAATAGTGCAAAAGAAAGCTGGCGAGATTCTCTTCCATAAAAACAAACCTTCAACAGGGGCAACCTTTGCCATAGGAGCCACCCTGAGGCCTAATAAACACTCTGAGGAAATACTGTTATGCAAAACACAGCCTGAGTGACTTCATAAGCCACATACCTCAAATACCCTGCCAAGGGTGAGGATTGAACGCTTAACCTCTTGTCCAAGCGCTACAAGTCTGGCCAACTAGACCAGCACTCAGAGGGGACCAACAGTATAAATAAAAACCTCTCCTTATATTGAAATTTCCAGGATTTTTTGTGAAAATGCCGAGGGTTCAAAGGCTCTTAATTCCATGATGGGATGAGCTATTCGAAATTTGGAAACCAATAACCATTTCGGAATTTGACATACTTTTCGGAAAACAATTTCATTTTCGAAAACAAAGTACCCTTTTAGGAAATTACACCCAAAAACAATACCTAAGTTATTCAAAAAACCCCGGCGCATAATACTACCGCTATGCATATTAGCGATGCATAAAAAGCCGTGCATAATTATGCATGCATGTTTCCTTTGAAAATAGTATTTTTTAATCTTCATGGGAGCCCCTTGGCAGGGGGTAAAGACTGCTTGTAGTGGGCACCCCAGAATCTTAATAAATTAATTATTGTGTTCTAGTTCGTCTGAGGAGACCTCTCTGGTCGAAGCGACACTGGCGTTGTCACGAACACTCAACAAATACAACCATCATATCTTCTAAGCAAGGACGAACCTATATAACACTGTCGCATAAGCGACAAAAGTTGGCTCATGAAGAACCAAACCGCTACCAATGCCCGGAGGGCGATGCACATATCTATGTGTATGCAAAACGTTATCGCATAAAAGTCCTACTGGACTCAGGATCAAATATATTTGTTATTCACGAAAAATTGGTAACGGAATTAAAGATTCCATATGAATCCTGTCAGGATCCTATTCCTATTCTAGGATTTACAGGAGGCCAATTCTCTACCGGAGAGGATTATACTTGTCCTCTCTACCTGGTAATTGGAAAAAATAAACATTTGTCAAAAATCGTGTGCAAAATTGCACCTACCGGAAATTACGGAATAATAATTCCATTTGGGTGGTGGAATGAGGAACATCCAATAAAGGAAATACATGACTCAGGAAACTGGAGTTTTGAGGCTCTGGGATGTCAGCTCCATCTTTTATCCGATGATAAAGGCATTTCTATCGAATGGGACGATGTTACACATATGGGATATGGTACTAGACTTTCGAGTCTAATAATGTGATGGTATATAGCGCCGGGAGGTGACTATATTGACTACAACCCACACTGGCGAGAAGTAGGATCGTATCCAGAACTACTCAGCCTCGGTGAAAGATGACAGAGTAATTTATCCAAGTGTATCTATTACGTATTCTGCATTCTTGATAATCCGAATGCATCTGCACATGAGTGCATATATGCAGGAAAGACGGCCATCCAGACTGATCACCTGGTATTCCGTATGATGTTCGCAAATGGACGGCATCAATTTGAACCTAGTTCATTTGGCAAAGAGATTGAAGGCTATCTACTGGTGGAGTGCTTGACACCCTCAGATAAATAGATAGTACGGGGGATCATTTGCTGTAGTGGGGTCATACATCTTCAGGGTCAAACAATGTTCGCACTATTTAGACCATGGCCGAAGTTTCCAAGGATACTTCTTTTATATGGCCAACCTAAGTACTGGGAAAAGTGTATAAATAGTTAGCAGTCCCCCGTAGTTAAGGGATCATCAAGCAACGGAGAAGAGACCTTAACAATATATTCAGTTATCAAGTTATAAAGCCTTCGAGAACCCTTTTATCTTTTATCATACTTTTTCTCGAGCTTTCCTGACAGTTCTCCGATTTTCTCGATACGAGCACGGCCTTGTCAATTCAACAGTACCCAATTGGCTACCCCGTAACACTATATTGTTACTCTCCTGTCACCAAAGCAACTCTATATTGGCTCATGCCCAGAGAATACTTTGACGCTCAAAGTTTTCATCAGTGCCATTATTGTGGGCACTGCCGACCTCTCAACTTTGACAACCTTTTTCCTATCTGCTGCCAAGAATACGCACTTGACCTACGAGCAATGGCACTTCGACAACTGGCTCGGATACAGCGAAAATATACAGAACATATCTATCGTCAAGATAGATGGCGGGTAACTGCATTTACAAAACGCAAATAATAATCTACCATATCCTACCTTTTGAAGAAATACTTGTTGCTGACCTTGCGGAATAACCCGCTATTCTAGCTAATTTCTCTTCTTGTTAGCACGTTTGGCCTAACAGTCAGACTACTGGTTATTTTATATTTTCTCAAAGAGAAATTATTGGGGTGTCTAAGCGAGCTGCCATGGCTATGGCACGGGATGACACACCTATTCCTAGTCCTTTGGGACATGACACGATGATCGAAGAGGATGACACAGAATCTACCCCTTCGGCATCTTTAATCCCGTCCCAAAGCCGCACCAGCTCTCCCATTACTCATTTGGATCGCCCACCATCAAGAGTTCAGAAACGTGCTGAGCGAACCAAGAAGCCTGTCAATACGCAAGATAACTTCCAGCAAAATGTTGTCTATGCATTACGCCACCTGGACCGATCCTTGAAAGAAAGTGCAGATGAGAATCACATACCGATCTCAGCACTATCACAGGAGGCCAGGCAGGGTTTTACAATGCTAGAATTGCTGCAGAGCCATATGCCCAGAGGTGAAGTTATCCATGATACTGAGATACAGGAAGGTCGCCGTGCATTGGAACAATTGAGTAGCAACACCGAACGGGAGCAGCAAAGGTTACGTGCCCAGGTTCAGCAAGAGTTCCGACGCCAACAAGCTCAACAAGAGCATCAGGCACAAGTCTCAGACAAGAGGGACCGAATCCTGGAAAAGGCACTAATGGAACTCAATACTAAGTTGTACCAACAGGAACAGGAATGGACCAGAAGGATGAATGAGCAACGAGAAATTGCGGCTCAACAGCAACGAGAACAGAGTGCGGGTATGAAGGCCTACCTAGATGCTATGGTACTTCGATTAGCGGAAAAGACACCTGCACCAACACAGTATAGACCTAGTGATGGTGATCCAGGACCGTCTAACCGAGGACCCACAATGGTACCAATAGAAGGTACTATTCCTACAAAGGAATAAGCATCAACTCCAAGAAAGGATAAAGGAAAAGGAGTTGACCGCGGAGGAAATAACCTACCACCGCCACCACCAACAGGTAACCTTGGTGATGCCCCTGACCCAGATGATGATGCGTCCGATAGTGATTGAGAGGATGGACGGGGTAGAAAGGGCGGCAGGACAGAACGCGCTCCCCGTTTACCGTCTATTCTCAGAAACGATGTACCCGAGGATAGGTTAACTATGGCTTTCTTAGAACGTATCGGTGGACTCTCCCGACCACCAAAGCTAATAGCGGAACCACCCTACTTCTTCGAAGGAAATGACAACCAAGATGTTCGAAACTGTTTGACAGCCTGTGAAGACTACTTCGATCGCAATCCTACCCAGTGGGAAAATCATGCACATAGAATAGTTTTTGCCTTGGGGAAAACAAAGGGGAACAAAGTGGCACCCTGCTCGGAGAAATACCGGAAGGTGATGGGTGGATTAGGTGGATATACCCGGGACCCAGACTATACCACATGGGAACGCTTTCGACAAGAAATTACAAAACGATATATCGGAATCGAGGAGGAACGACGAGCCCTAGAAGAAATGACTAAGGTAGTCTATAAGGGAAAAATAGATACCTATCTGCTACTTCTCGAAAATCTCAACATCAAGGCCGGTCTCACAGGAATTAGTTGGAGGGTTCGTGTGGAAAGCAAACTTCCTTAAGAAATTCTTCGCCGGTTATCTCATCTAAAGTTTTCCTCGGAAGAGGAATGGATAGAAACTATACCGGAAGTTGGCAGACAAGAGGAGGAATACCTGGAACGGCGGAAACTATCCAAAGGTGAGCCCTCAAACAGTGGAGCAACCAAGCGAAAACGCGATAATACAGCAAAAGGGTTCAACACCAAAAACGGATACACCGACCAGAAACAAAAAAACAATCCTACCCGATGGAAGTCAGCTAAAGGAAAACCATCGGAAAAGAAAGGAGGATTCCATAATAAGGATGAGCATACGGACTGGAACAATGCTCATGATGGAATCCCTCAATATGTTGTGGATAAGCGAAAGACAGGAAAGGCTTGCACTCGCTGCGGCCTCAACAACCACACTTGGCGAAAACGTCAAAAGGACATAGTGGTAGCAAGAGCTTTCGCTAAGCAACCAACAAAGGACCGACCAAAGTTTTCCAGCAAACCACAAATGGCTGCTCTCACTATAAGAACATCACCACCAAAGGTGAATCAGATTCAGAGCGAACCAGCACCTCGGTTATGGGAATTATCGGACACAGAAATGTCCTAAAGGCACCAACGGCGACGGCGATTGGGTATTCGGGGCACTACCAATAGCGACCGGAATCGAAATTGGGAACCCTCAAGTGTAGGGTGCTGAGGATCACGACAATGAAGTTACCAACGATAAAAAGAATTCAAAAATTCTTCAAAAAAATTGGCATGCAGGTCCATGTTTGCATGTTGGGAACCGTCGTTCCCTGGAACCTCGAAGAGGTTCCGTAGCGTGCTTCAACTGATTGAATTCAGGGGACCAGAGGATGAGACCTCCCCCGTCAGGGAGATCTCGGTTATTTTTATTTTCCCTCAGATTGGTTCTAATTTTAGGTTCCTGCTTTTTACTTCTTTGGAAGAAGGATCTCCTTTTTAGGCACTTGGATGTGCTTCCCGTTTTTAGACACTCGGGGAGTGCTGAGCAGTAGCAGGGGTAACCCCCCGGTACGCTCTAGCCCTAGATGCCTCCGGTACAAATTACCGTTGTTTAATCCGCCAGAAGGGTGGATTGAACGCAGGACCCTGCGGACAAAATGAACGGGCCAGGCTCATTTTACCACTACACCATAGCTGAACTGCTGAAATGTCTTCTGGGAAACCTCATGATATGGGCTCGGTTAACCTGAGGATGTTGTGGCAACAAAAAACAATAACAACAACTACAACAACAACGAAGGTCCCTATAGCAACCAACCTCACCGCTAATTATGGTGATGGTCAAAATGTATTGTACGGCAACCTAACACAACTTTAAGTGCAATTATATCCGCTTTCGGAGCAGATATTCCAAATTCGGAAATGGTTACTATTTTCGGAATTTTCTGCTCTTTTCGAAAATATAATTTATTTTCTAAAATTATTACTCCTTTGGGGGTATTATCCTACACGAAAGGCAGAGAAGTATAATTTTTTATTGCATTTTTTATGGCGTTTTACTGGTTTCTCCCCTATTGACGGGGGTTTGAATTTTTTGGGAGCCCCTCGGCAGGGGGTAAAGACCGCTTGTAGTGGGCTGCCCAGAATCATAATAATTAACTATTTGTTTAGTTCGTCTGAGGAGACCTCTATGGTCGAAACAATGCTGGCGTTGTCACGAACACCCAAGCTATACAACCACAATGTCTTGTAAGCGAGGACGAATGGAGATAACAACCTCGCATAAGCGACAAAAGCTCAAACACGAAGAACCAAAACGCTACCAATGTCCTGAAGGAACTGCACATATCTATGAGTACGGGAAACGATATCGCGTAAGAGTTTTATTAGACTATGGATCCAATATCCTTGTTATACACGAAAATTTAATAAAGGAATTGAACATTCCTTACAAGTCTCGTGAGGATCCGATACCCATTTTGGGTTTTACAGGAAACGAATTATCTACCGGAAGGGATTTAACCTTTCCCCTTTACCTGGAAATTGGGAAAAATAAACACATATCAAAGATTGTGTGCGAGATCGCACCAACAGGAAATTATGGAATAATAATTCCATTTGGGTGGTGGAATAATGAACATCCTATAACCGAAATTCAAGACTCAGAAAGCTGGAGGTTCGAAGCTCAGGGATGTCAGCTTCACCTCTAACCGGAGGATGAAGGTATATCAATCGAGTGGGATGAGCATGTTCTGGAAGATCCAGAGGCAGTCGTTATTGAAAGAGTTTCGAGAGAAGATGATGAGGAAGAAATAATCCTTAATACACTCCCCGCGCAATACCATAACTACAAAGACCTTTTCTGCCCATCAACTGCGGCGAAACTACCGTCTCATCAGACCTTCGATCATCCTATTGACCTCAAACCAGATTCCCAACCACCCTGGGGACCAATTTATCCCCTTTCGGAAAAGCAGTTAAAAGCACAGCGAACATATCTGGATGATATGTTAAAACAAGGAAAAATTTCCCCCAGCAAATCACCAGCTGGAGCAGCAATACTTTTTGTGCCAAAACCGGATGGAGGTCTTAGGTTGGTAGTTGACTACAGAGGACTAGGTCACTATCCACAACAAATATCCACTACCCCTTATGACGGAACTGCGCGACCGTGTGGAAGGAGCCACTATTTTCACCAAGTTGGACCTGAAGCACGGTTACCACCTGATCCGCATACGAAAGGGCGATGAATGGAAAACAGCTTTTCGGACACGATACGGCTTATATGAATATAATGTCATGCCATTTGGTCTGGTAAATACACCAGCCACCTTCCAATCAATAATGACTATGATCCTGAAAGACTTTCTTGATGAAGGAGTGGTAGTATACATTGATGATATACTTATATACTCCAAATCTGAGAAGGATCATGTCATATTGGTTAGAAAAGTCTTAGAAGGACTCCGAGAATACGAAATGGCCATCTCGCTTACGAAAAGCACCTTCCATGTCACATCAGTGGAGTTCCTAGGGTACATTGTGGCTGTTGATGGAGTTACTATGAGCGACAGAAAGGTGGAATCAATCAAGGCCTGGAAACCACCCACCTCAGTAAAAGAAATTAAAATATTTATGGGCTTTGCCAACTTCTACCGGCGGGTCATAAAGAATTTCTCCACACTATGCGCGCCAATTACTGATTTGCTTAAGGGTAACCCGAAGGATTTTTCATTGGGTGAAAAGCAACAGCAAGCGTTTGAGGAGCTCAAACGTCGGTTTATCACAGCTCCGATATTATGTCATTTCCATCCAGACAGGGAAAAAGTAGTGGAAACAGATGCCAGCGATTACGCTCTTGGATGTGACCTTTCTCAATATTTGGACAAAAAACTACATCCTGTTGCTTTCCATTCTCGAAAGTTGACACCTGCTGAACGCAATTATGACATTCATGACAAGGAATTGTTGGCAACATTAGTTGCATTGGAAGAATGGCGACACTATCTTGCTGCGACCGATGAACCATTCACCATATACACCGATCATCAAAACCTACAATATTTTCTCACAACAAAGGCCTGGTCGGCAAGACCTATTCGCTGGGCTCAAAAGCTCACTGATTTTAACTTTAAAATCATTTATCGACCTGGAACCAGAGGGGGCAAACCGGATGCTTTAAGCAGGCGGCCAGAGTACCGCCCTGAGGAGGGAGCTGAGCATGCCAAGCAGGCTATACTTCAGTCTCATCACTTTGACAACCTGCAGAATAACCGAAACCTAGTTGTCTCAGTTATATGGGGAAAAGGAAACTCCGAACACCTCAGTTAGCGGTTGCCTCAAGAGGAACAGAACAATACGATAAGGATTAAAAGACTTTAACAGGAAGCAAGAATCCCGACTCGAGGTTCCAAGCTAGCCGCCAGTCATGACCTATACAGTACCGAAAACACCATAGTTCCTGTGAATGGGCAAGTGCTCATGGGGACAGGATTGGCTATCGGATTACCAATTGGAACATATGCACGTATTGTACCCCGGAGTGGAATAGCAGTTAAGCATGGTATTTCCATTGGAGCCGGAGTAGTGAATGCGGACTATAGAGGAGAGGTTAAGATCCTCCTAGTCAACACTACTGACAATCCTTTTCAGATACACACAGGAGACCGGATAGCCCAGATGATTGTGGAAAAGGTTGATGAGAGAGAACTTCATGAGGTTATGGAGTTAGATGAAACTGAACGAGCAAGCCAAGGATTTGGCAGTTCAGCTATACGGTTGGAAGAAAACCAACCACAATTATGTTTCCTATATTCTGACGGAAAGCACGAATATTTGGACTCAACGGACATTACCTCACACCCGATATGCACTAAAGGACAAACACTATTGTCGAATGCAATAATTGCAAAGTGCGAAGTCAAGAAATTTGATATAAAATTCTTGGAACGGGTAAGAGAAATGGCAAACGAGGATCGAGATTGGCTAGACCGAAAGAAGGAACTGGAAAGTTTACGGAATGATGGCAAAGAAATGCCAAAACAATGGTCCCTAACGGATGGAATGCTCTACTACAAAGAACGTCTATATGTTCCTCAAAACGAACACCTGCAGACAGAAATAGCACAAAGCTGTCACGACTCTAAGATCGCAGGACATTTCGGTCAAGAAAAGACTCTGGAAATTATCACAAGAGAGTTTTACTGGAAAGGAATCGCGAACTGGATAAACGACTATGTACGATCCTGTACTGAGTGCCAAAAGGCTAAGGTACCAAGACATGCACGCTTTGGGCTGTTACAACCACTACAGGTCCCATTCGCTGCTTGGGAATCTACCTCGGTAGATTTTATCACACAACTTCCCAAATCTGCAGGATACACCCAGATCATGGTTGTAGTTGACCGGTTCACCAAAATGGCACACTTTATTGGCTTGGAAGAAAACGCGACTGCAAAGGACGTTGCATAAGCATTTATCAAAGAAGTTTAGAAAATTCATGGGTTACCAACAGAAATCATTTCCGACATGGACGCAAAGTTTGCAGGAGAATTTTGGGAATCATTGTGCAAGACATTAAGCATCAAAAGAAAGATGTCTACGGCTTACCATCCTCAAACTGATGGACAAACGGAAAGAGTCAACCAAGTGCTGGGAGGCTACCTTCGAATATTTGTCAACTACGATCAGGATGACTGGTACCATCTACTACTGTTAGCCGAGTATGCATATAACAACTCAGTAACAAGCGCACATGGAATAACCCCATTTTTCGCAAATTATGGTTACCATCCTCAAGCAGAATGGATGAAGGAGCGAGAAGCTCAGAATCCGGGAGCAACTATGTATGCTCATTGGATGAAAGCGATTCATGAAAAGGCAAAGGAATCACTTGAGAAGACTCGTGAAGGGATGAACAAGTACTATAACCGGAAAGCTCGCAGTCAACCAGACTTCAAAATTGGCGACTTGGTTATGCTAAACGCAAGGAATATCCGCACCAAGCGACCGTCCTAGAAGTTAGCACCAAAATTATATGGCCCGTTCAAAATCCTAGAGCAAAGAGGAAACCTTGCCTACAAATTGGAAATATCAGAGCGATGGAAAATCCATCCGGTATTCCATATATCGCTACTCGAGCCATACCGAAAATCAATGCGACCTGGCCGAGAACAACCACCCCTGGCACCAGAAGAAGTTGAAGGTGACCTTGAATGGGAAGTGGAAAAAATTATCAAGAGTGAAATAATGTCTTATGAGCGAAGATTCAGAGGCCGTGCACGAACGATCCAAGAACTTCGATACTTTGTCAAGTGGAAAGGATGTTCCGAAGATGAGAACACCTGGGAACCACCAGAGCACTTAGAGCATGCTCAAGAATTGATTGAAGATTTTCACAGGGAAAATCCGGGAATGCCAAAGTTGGGCTAGGTAGTATCTACGGAAAGGTTGTTCCTGCTGTGGCCAAGTTATCGCAGAAGGTTTTTTAACCCTACCGGAAGGAGTACTAGAAGAAGAATTGCTTCGAGACGAAGCTTAGGAAGGGGGAGCTGATGTTACACATATGGGATATGGTACTAGACTTTCGAGTCTGCACAGGAGTGCATATATGCAGGAAAGACAGCCATCCAGACTGATCACCTGGTAATCCGTATGATATTCGCAAATGGGCGGCATCAATTTGAACCAAGTTCATTTGGCAAAGAGATCGAAGGCTATCTACTGGTGGAGTGCTTGACACCCTCAGATAAATAGATAGTACGTGGGATCATTTGCTGTAGTGGGGTCATACATCTTCAGGGTCAAACAGTGTTCGCACTATTTAGACCATGGCCGAAGTTTCCAAGGATACTTCTTTTATATGGCCAACCTAAGTACTGGGAAAAGTGTATAAATAGTTAGCAGTCCCCTTAGTTAAGGGATCATCAAGCAACGGAGAAGAGACCTTAACAATATATTCAGTTATCAAGTTATAAAGCCTTCGAGAACCCTTTTATCTTTTATCATACTTTTTACCGAGCTTTCGTGACAGTTCTCCGATTTTCTCGATACGAGCACGGCCTAGTCAATTCAACAGTACCGAATTGGCTACCCCGTAACAGACGAGGAGGTATTGGAAGACCCAGAGGCAGTGGTACTTGGAAGAATTGCGAGAATAGATGATGAGGAGGAACTAGTCCTCGATTCACTTCCCAAACAATACCAAGCCTACAAGGACCTTTTTCGCCCGTCAACTGCAGCAAAATTACCCTCTCATCAAACCTTTGATCACTCTATTGACCTCAAACCAGACTCTCAACCACTCTGGGGAACAATTTATCCGCTATTGGAGATACAACCAAAAGCATTAAGAACATATTTGGATGATATGTTAAAACAAGGAAAGATCTCCCCCAGCTAGTCTCCTGTTGGAGTACCAATACTTTTTGTTCCCAAACTGGATGGACGCCTCAGATTGATAGTAGACTACCGTGGGTTGAATAAAGTCACCATCCACAATAAGTACCCTCTCCCTCTGATGACCGAACTATGGCACCGTGTTCAACTAGCAACCATTTTCAGCAAGCTGGACCTCAAACATAGATACTATCTTGTGTGCATACGAAAGGGTGATGAAAGGAAAATAGCTTTTCGCACCAGATATGGCCTATATGAATACAAGGTTATGCCTTTCGGACTTGTCAATGAACCTGCAACATTCCAGTAAATTATAACGATGATCTTGAAAGACTTCCTTGATGAAGGGGTGGTAGTATATATCGATGATATACTCATCTCCTCAAAAACAGAAAAGGATCATGTCATATTAGTAAAGAAGGTGCTTGAACGACTACGAGAGTATAATATGGCTATATCCATTGTAAAAAGCACATTCCATGTCAAATCTGTGGAGTTTTTCAGGTATATAGTTGCTGTTGATGGAGTCACTATGTGCGAGCGCAAGGTTTAATCAATTAAGGCCTGGCAACTACCTACATCGGTAAAAGAGATTCAAATCTTTATGGGATTTGCAAATTTTTACTGACGATTCATAAAAGATTTCTCTGCACTATGTGCACCAATTACCGATTTATTGAAGGGAAATCCAAAGGATTTTCCTTGGGGAGATATACAGCAAATTGCTTTTGATAAACTCAAACGACAGTTTATTACAGCTCCCATACTTTGTCACTTTCATCCTGAAAGAGAAACGGTAGTGGAAACTGATGCAAGCGATTATGCTCTCGGATGTGTTCTGTCTCAATATATGAATAAGAAGTTGCACCCAGTTGCATTCCATTCCAGGAAGCTTACCCTGGCGGAACGCAATTATGATATCCATGATAAGGAATTATTGGCAATATTAGTTGCTTTGGAAGAATGGCAACACTACCTGACAGGAACTGATGAACCTTTCACCATCTATACTGATCATCAAAATCTACTATGCTTTCTTACAACAAAGGCCTGGTCGACAAGACAAATCCTATGGGCCCGAAAGTTAACCGATTTTAACTTTAAAATCATTTACAGACCTGGGACCAAAGGAGGTAAACCTGACGCATTAAGCAGGTGGCCAGAGTACCGCCCTAAGGCGGGAGCTGAGCATGCCAAGAAGGCTATACTTCAGTCTCATCACTTTGGAACCCACCATAATAACCAAAACCTAGTGGTATCAGTCACATGGGGAATGGAAAATTTGGAACGACCCCAACCAGGAATGCCAAAAGAGTAAAGCACCAGTTCGGTTAGGGTTAAAAGGTTACAACAGGAAACAAGAATTCCTACTCGAGGTTCCAAGTTAGCGGCAGGACACGACCTATACAGTACTGAGGATACCATAGTTCCTTCTAAATGGCAAGTGCTCATAGGGACTGGATTACCCATCGGACTACCAATTGGAACATATGCCCATATTGCACCACGGAGTGGATTGGCAGTCAAGCATGGTATTTCTATTGGAGCCGGAGTAGTGGATACGGACTATAGGGGGGAGGTTAAGATCCTCCTAGTCAACACTACTGAGAAGGCGTTTCAGGTACGGACCGGAGACCATATAGCGCAAATGATTGTGGAAAGAATTGATAAGAGAGAGCTTCATGAAGTCAAGGAGTTGGAAGATACAGAACGAGAGGGTCAAGGATTTGGGAGATCGGGTATCCAGTTGGAGGAAACTCAGCCGCAATTATGTTTCCTATATTCTAATGGCAAAAACGAGTTCCTGGACACAACCGATATTGCCGTTCACCCAATATGCACTAAAGGACAAACCTTAATGTCTAATGCAATAATTGCTAAGTGCGATGTCAAGAAATTTGATATGAACTTTATGGCAAGGGTAAAAGCGAAAGCAAAGGATGATACAAAGTGGACGCGTATGAAGCGGGAGTTACAACAATTTGAAGATGATGGCAAGCCGATGCCAAACAAAGGACCAAGACGGATGGAATGCTATTCTACAAAGAACGCCTATATATTCCCCAGGACGAAACTTTGCAAACCGATATTGCAAAAGGTTGTCATGACTCAAAAGTTGCAGGACATTTCGGTCAAGACAAAACTCTGGAGATTATCACTAGGGATTTTTACTGGAAAGGAATTACCAACTGGATAAACGACTATGTACGGTCATGTACAGAATGCTAAAAGGTTAAGGCATCAAGGCACGCACGCTTTGGCCTACTGCAACCATTGCAAGTACCTTTTGCAGCTTGGGTATCTACCTCGGTAGATTTTATTACGCAACTACCCAATTCTGCAGGTTACACCCAAATTATGGTTGTAGTTGACCGATTCACAAATATGGCACAATTTGTTGGTCTGGAGGAAAATGCGAGCGCAAAGGATGTCGCTCAGGCATTTATCAAATGAGTTTGGAAACTTCATGGTCTACCAACCGAAATCATCTCAGACATGGACAGAAAGTTTGCAGGAGAATTCTGGGAGTCTCTGTGCAAGATGTTAGGAATAAAGAGAGCAATGTATACCGCATACTACCCTCAGACTGATGGACAAATGGAAAGGGTTAATCAAGTGCTGGGAGGATACCTGCGGATATTTGTCAACTATGATCAGGATGATTGGTACCATCTTTTACCATTAGCCGAGTATGCATACAACAACTCCGTAACAATCACTCATAGAATAACACCATTATTTGCAAATTATGGTTACCACCCTCAAACAGAATGGATAAAGGAGTGAGAAGCCCAAAATCCCAGATCTACTATATATGCTCACTGGATGAAAACGATACATGAATAGGCAAAGGAATCAATGGAAAAGACTCGGGAAGGAATGAACATATACTATCACCGCAAGGCTTACAGCCAACCAGACATCAAATCGGGTGATTGGGTTATGCTGAATTCAAAGAATATCTATACTAAGTGACCATCCAAGAAGTTAGCACTAAAATTATATGGTCCATTCAAAATCCTGGAGCAACTAGGAAACCTTGCCTACAAGTTGGAATTATCTGAACGCAGGAAAATCCATCCGGTATTCCATGTATTGCTACTTGAGCCATTCAGAACTTCAGTTAGACCAGGACGAGAACAACCACCCATGACACCGGAAGATGTTGAAGGTGACCTAGAATGGAAGGTGGAAAAAATCATTAAGTGTGAAATAATCTCTTATAAACGAAGATTCAAAGGACGGTCAAGAACCAACCAAGAAGTTCGATACTATGTTAGGTGGAAGAGATATTGAGAAGATGAGAATACCGGGGAACCACCAGAGCACTTACAGCATGCGCAAATATTGGTAGAAGATTTTCATCAGGAAAATCCGGATATGCCAAGGTTGGGCTAGGTGGTATCTCAGGAAAGGTTTTTCCTGCTGTGGCCAAGTTATCGCAGAAGGTTTTTTAACCCTACCGGAAGGAGTACAAAAAGGTTATATTGCTTCGGGACGAAGTCTGGAAAGGGGGAGCTGATGTTACACATATGGGAAATGGTACAAACTAGTTGATGTGATAGTATATATTGAACCGGGAGGTTACTATATGACTACAACCCATGCTGGCAAGAAGTAGTGTCTATAGCAGAGCTGCTCAGCCTCAGTGAAAGATCTAGACTCTAATGTATAGAGTACTATGACTCTTGATAATCCGAATGTATATGCACTTGAGTTCATATATGCAGGAAAGACGGCCATCCAGACTGATCAACTGGTGGTCCGTAAAATGTTTGCAACTGGGCTACATCTATTTGAACTTAGTTCATTTGGTAAATGAATCGAAGGATATTTACTGGTGGACTGCTAGACACCCTCAGAATACCAAATAGTTCAGGGGATCATTTGACCGAGCGGAGCATACATTTTCTGAGTCAAACTGGGGTTCAACTTACCATGACCCTGGCCATGATATTTAAGGATACTTCATATATATGGCTAACATAAGTACTGGAGAATTGTATAAATAGCTAGCAGTTCCCTATAGTTAAGGGATCATCAAGCAACGGAGAAGAGACCTTAACAATATATTCAGTTATTAGTTAAACTAACTTTATAAGCTTTCGAGAACTATCTTTGCCTTTTATCTTTATTCTTACCGGAGCTTTCCTGACAATTCTCCTACCCTCTCGATACAAGCACGGCCTAGGCAATTCAGCAGTACAGAATTGGCTACCCCGTAACAAACAATACCTCTCAGCATCCTAGAGTATCCCAGGCTGAGAAGCATCGGCCCAGAAGAGACAATGACAGTGACTATTGTTAGGCACAAACGACTCCCAAGAGGATCAGATGACTTTTCAGGAGAAACTGCATGAATCTGAACCTCTATACGCAATTACTCCCCTACGGCCCCGGCGTTCGTCCAGGAAGTCGACACAGGTACTGTTACGATCCGATGCTGTAAGATGACTTCCAACAGGTAACTGCTTCTCATTGGGTTGGATGAATATGACCAGGATGTAATTATAGTCCGGTATGGGGCGTGGCGCTAATCTCCTGCCACAAGGGTAGGAGTACTCTTGCAATGAGTAGTACTAGGCGGGTTTCCACTATTGCTCTTGGGCCTATGCCTACGTTGTATGGATAGCCGAACCCTATGGTTCCTATCGCACAATGCCAATAGAGGAGTGGAAAGGTAAAGAGGTAAAGTAATTGTATAGGAAAGAACTTAGATTGTTGTGTGAAGAATGCTAGATACAGGCCGCCTAGAGTACTTATATAGGCACTCTTTCCTCTACCCTAACCCTGGTGACCCATACCTATAAGTCACCTAACCTCGATAACTCATATTGAGTCATAGTATGAAATCCATCAGCTGACCCCATATGAGTCAACTGCACAAGGTTCCAAATCCAATCATAACTCGTAAAACCAGTCATGTGCCCCAAAGTGGTCACATGCGCTAAACCCATGACTCATAATGTGAGTCATGTGCGAAACTCATTACATCATATGACTCACAAGTGTGAGTCGTGTGCACAATCAACCAATCACAATATAACAATAATTAGCACTATTGTGCATCATGTGAAACCCCATGACTCCTAATGAGTCATAGTGCGAAATATGACCACCTTATGCCTCATAACTATGAGTCATCCGAAATCCTGCCTTGCTTAGTCACCAATGGTGATATTAGCTCTCCTCTCCGATCAGCCTGAGTCCTATCAGGCTCAACGTCCTATCCTCGTCAGGCTTTCTCCTAACCTGCGCAATTCCTTTTTCAACTTAAGAACCTGATGTTCGGCGTGCTGGCAACTTTTCCAGACCTTTTCCAAGGTTAGGTTTGCTGCTCTGATGGTTTGATCTCGTTCGGCGATCATCCTCGGGTAGGTCCGCATATCCTCTCTTTAGTTCCGAATTGTGGCTTCGGCGATGCCAAGTTGGTTTCGTAACCCCTCAAGTTGTCGTTCCAGACATCCCATATATGGGCTAGTATCTGTTTCATTTGTTCCACCCTCTTCTCTCCTCAACTGTGTCCTCACAGTCACCTTCCTCTTCCGTATGCGTGCATCCATATCATTCAGGGCGGCTGCTTCCCCTGTGCGACTTGGATAGTACCCGGCATAGACTTTGTCGTGTCGATGTACATGGCAGTTGTCCTTGAAGTAGTGGATCCAGGACTATTCCTTGTGGGGATGTTGTTGTTTGAGTGTCTTTGGTTGTTTAGGAAACTAATTACTTCCTTCCTTATCACGCAAATGAACGTGGCAGTGGTTATCGTAGCAGGCAGTCCATGAAAGAGTATTATGTTCTGCCTGCTTCTGTCTTTCCTCCTACATTGCATATGGGGGGCTGGTTGGTGTGATAGCTCTTGGGCTATCGCCCCAACCGTAGCCGGGTGCCAAGGTCATTTCCTCAATGGGCTTGATCTTGACTGTAACCCATTCTGGGTTTTCTTGGGTACTGCTGATGGAAACGTTCAATGGCGATGCTGGCATTGTTGAAGTTCTCCGCAGGGTACCAAGTTTTGTCGTGTTCTGGTTAGTAGCTGGTCCACTTGGCTCTGTATCGTAGGCGTCTTCGATGTATGGGTCAATCAATGATTTCTTCGCGTTCGTACTCGCGTTCTCCTTCTATCTAGATTGGAGGTGGTGGTGATTGCTTTTGTGAAGGTAACAGATTGCGGTGATATGGTTCGAGAAGTGAGATGTGGAAGGTGTTGTGGACCTTCATCTGTTGGGGCAAGGCCAATTTATAGGCACTTGTGCCCACCTTCCTAAGGATCTTGAATGGTCTGATTTTCTTGTAATCCAGCTTCTTGCATGGTCTTGTGGTCCTTATATTCCTTGGCAGTAACCAGACCATGTCGCCTGACTGGAGATTCGGAAAGGGTTTTCTGTGTTGATCGTAGTTTGCCTTTTGTGGTAATTGTGCACAGACCATTTCCTGACGTAGGATACTGTGCAGCTGACCCATCTATTCCTTATCAGTCCTTTCTTTCGGTATCATGTGGCCAATTGCCTCATGCTCCGGGTGGTGACCATAATTCGGATAAAATGGTGTGGTCTTTATTGTTGACTGTTTTGCGTTGTTGTATGCAAATTCAGCCAGTGGTAGTAGGTCGGCCCAGTCGTCTTGCTGATAGTTGATGTAGGCTCGTTGGTATTGTTCTAGTATGCCATTTGTCCTCACAGTTTGTCTATCGCTTAGAGGGTGGAAAACGGTACTCAACCTCCTTTCTATCCCTTACGATTTCGTCATTTCTCTCCATAGGTCCGATGTGAACAAGGTTCCTCGATCTGTGATGATATCCTGTGGCAGTCCATGTATGTGAAATATTTCCTTCCTGAATATTTGCACAAAGTCCTTCGTATTCTTATCTTTGTTGCAAGGTATAAAATGACTCATTTTCGTTAATCGGTCGATCACTACCAGTATGGCGTTATAACCGGCTGATATCGGTAGGTCGGTGATAAAGTCCATTGCTATGGATTTCCATGGTTGGTGGGGTGCTTCGTTTGGCTACAGTAATACGTATGGTGCATGCCGGATTGATTTCGTTCTTGGGCAGATATCGCCGTTTTTAACATATCGTTTGATATCGTCTCGCATCCTTGGCCAGTTATATTGCAGAGCTACGAGGGCGGTAGTTTTGTTTGTCCCTCCATGGCCTCCTGTTGGTGTATCATAGTTGTGTCGTATTATCATTGTTCTTATCGCTTTTTCTTCGGGGACCCAGATTTTCCCTTGATACCAAAGGTATCCTTCCCTCCAATCGCATGCTCCAAGTGCCACTCCTTTCATCTCCTTGTCTCCTCTTTCTAGGGCATCGTGGATTGTCCTTATTTGTATATCAGTTTTGCTTGCTTTGCGAATTCCAGCGTTGTCTTCAGTAAAACTCACAACTTCCATTGCTTCAAAGTAGTGGTCAGTCAGTGGAGGATCCTGTGTTTCTGTCGAATCCTTTCGTTGTCTTTTCCGGGGATGTCTTCCACCCTTCTTGTTAGAGCGTCTGGTTTTCCTCCTTCTTTTCCAGGTCGATATTAAATCTTGATATTGTATTGGCTGAGTATTTCGCTCCAGCGAATTTGTCGGTCATTCAGTCCCTTTGTCGTGGTAAAGGGTACCAGATTTGTGTTGTCGGTAAGTACCAACACTCGATGTCGACTTCCTTTTGCATATCTTCTCCATTCTTTTAGAGCTTGTACAATTGCTAACAGCTCTTTGTCGTATATATCGTAGTTGCATTCTGCGGGCGACATCATTTTCGAGAGGTATGCTCCTGGTTGCCATCTTCCACTGTTCCCATTTTATGATAATATGCCAGGGTATACATACTTTGATGCATCTGTCTCGATTATGATTTCTTTCTCCGGGTCATAATGTACCAGGAATGGAGCTGATGTCAACCGTCGCCGTAACTCGTCGAATGCTTCCTGTTGTCGTTCTGTCCAGTTCCACTGGACGTCCTTTTTTGTGAGTTCATATAAGGGTTTTGCTATACGACTGAACCCTTCTATGAATCGTCGATAGAAGTTGCAGAATCCCATAAAGCCTTGAATGCCTGTTTTGGTTTCTGGTAGCTTCCATTCCCATATGGCCGGGGTTGTGACAGGGTCGACACAGACACCTTCTTTGTTGATAATGAATCATAGGTATTCCGTTCGTTCCTTATGGAACTCGCACTTGGATGGCTTAAGTGTGAGTCCCTCCTTTCTTACGGCTTCCATAACCTTGCGGACTTGGGTTTTGTGTTGTTCCAGGTTTTCAAAATATATCAGGATATCATCCAGGTAGACGATACAGCAGAGGTCAAGAAATTGACACAGGATCCTTTAGACCCATCTTTGGAAAGCTGCAGGCGCATTTTTGAGACCGAATCGCATCACCGTATATTCGTATATTCCATATTTTGTTGTAAACATTGTCTTCCATTGGTCTCCATCCTTGATCCTGATATTGTGTTATGCGTTCCGAATATCCAATTTCGTGAAGATTTTGGCTCCTTGGAGTCGATCCAGTACTTCCCCTATCAATGGCAGCGGGTATCGATCTCGTTTGGTGACTTCATTGAGTCCTCGGAGGTCCACACAGAGTCGTAGTTTACCATGTTTCTTCTTCACAAACAGGATTAGGCATCCACCATTTGTGTAATAGTCCCGAATCCATCCACGGTTTTTGTTGACGCTGATATATTCTCGCAGCTCTTGCAATTCTTTTTCTCCTAATGGGTATAACTTTTTTGCTGGCACTGTTTCCACTTTCTTGAGGTTGATCTCCAAGTCGACATTGGGATAATGTGAGGGCAGCCGAGTTTCTTCTCCTTGCTTGAACATGTCCAGGTACTGGTGATATTCCCTTGGTACGATGTTTCTGGTATTCCCTTTTTCTTGTCCTTTCTTGGCCTTGAGGGCTAACTCGGTGCTGAAATTGATCGCTTCGATCTGACTAGGTTGGTTTGTCTTGTAATCCGATTTGAGGATTCCTGTAACTTCACCGCTTCGATAGAATAGCTGAAGGATGTGGCCGAGAACTGATTGATCTCGATTCTTTGGCGATCTGGTTTGTCGGTACTTCCAAATCCCTCTTCGCCTCTCAAAGTGAGAGCCAGTTGCTCCACTTCTTCACATTGTCCTATGACAATCTTTTCACAGATTAACTGTGCGATTGTATTTCCTGGCTCAACCGTATAGTCATCTTTTACCAGGTTAACCAGTACTACCTTGATCTCACCCGGATAATCGGCATCGATTACCCCCGCGTTGACAGTAATCAAATGTTTAACTGCCAACCCGCTTTGTGGAGCAATCCACCCATAGGAGCCTTCCGATAGTTTGATGGCTATTCCAGTACTGACAAATTTTTGGTCTTTTGAAGGTATCATGACTCTTTCGCTCGCATACATGTCGTGTCCTGCTGCCTTTGCTGATGCCTTGGTAGGTATGGTTGCTATTTCATTTAATCTTTGCATTTTGATGGTCTGGACATCCTTGGCCTGGATCTTGGAGAATTGCATGATTAAATTCTCTTCCAGGGCTTCTGCTTCGGGGACTAGGTCCACCGCTGGTGAGCTTTCTAGGCATACCGTTGTACACCACTCACTATCGAACGTAATCTTGTTGCTTTCCCAATCGATCTTGGGGTTGTGTCTTCTTAACCATGGCAGCTCTAACACTGCCTCATGGTTGGGTAGATCTGCGATTTGGAAGGTTGCCACTTCCCTATGGCTGCCGATGTCCATAGGTACTTCCGCTATATGGGTAATTGGTCCCATAGCGCTTGGCTCCCCTTCCGCAAGGTAGATTTCACGTATTTCTTTCGCTTTCTTTGTTCGTATGCCGTGTTTGTGGCTGAATTCCTTGTCAATAAAGTTTTCTGTAGCGCCCGAGTTAATCATGCCGTTAATGATGATTGTATTGTCCTTGCCATGTAAACACATTTTGACCATCGCATGTCTTTTTATTGTTCCAATGTTTCCGTGTTTGTAAGCGCCATATAGATGTTACCGATTCCAATAGTTTTGATTTTGTTGTCCCGTAGCCCATCTCTTATTGGGGACTTTCTTCGTTTCCTGATTCTTCAGGTGTTTCTCTGATCTCCATTTCGTGTAGGTTGGTTTGTGGTTTCCAGCGATTATTGTTGGTAATACTGTTGAACTGCCTGGTATAGTCTTTCTCATCGATTGCATTTCGGCAATTACTGAATCTGTGCCCAGGTCTGGCGCATTCCAGGCATAGGTTGTTCACTATTCTTCTTGTAAATTCTGCTCGTGAGAGGTTTAGTCATGTGCGTCTTCGGGTAGCATCAAGGTCTATTAGGTCGCCTCAGGTTTTCCATATTGTTGCCTGACGTCCAGGTTCCGTTATTATTCCAGGGCGTTTCCTGTTGTTGGATAAAGGTACTGTTGTTTCCTTAGAGGTGCTTGATCATGTTGATCCGGTTTTCTTTTTCGATTGCCCATGCTGCAAGGGCATTGACATTTGCCGCCTCCAGGTGGTCCGCTGCCTATGCATCTTGGGGCGTTCGGTTAATTCCTTTAAGGAATTGGCGTCTTAGTGTACTATCATCCTCATTCGCCTCTATACCTGTGAGGCGAAAGTCATTGCAGTATTCCGTGACTGGTTCTTTGCCTTGCCTCAGGTGGTCGAGTTTTGTCCTAGCTGCATTTTCCGCATCCACATCCCCAAACTGGTCTTTGAGGGCTGTAGTGAAATCCTCATATGTAGTCCATGTCTCCGACTTAAGTCCTTCTGCGAATGGGGTTATTCAGCTTGCAGCTGCATCCCACAGCAAGCTCTTGACGTAGGTGATGTGTTCCGTATGTCGTGTTTCTTATGTCGCTTCAAAGTATAAATGACCTTGCACTAAGAAGGTTCGTAGTTTGGTCCTTGTTCCACGGAAGGTAGGGGGTTTCTCGACCTTGATCCGGTTGTTGATTGTTTCTGGCTGGTTGTTTATCAGGGTTAGGATCTCTTGGAACTGTGCAGTTGTAAATCCTGCTAGTTGAATTCCTGCTCCACCACTGCCAGTTGGTGGTCCTGGGGCTGCCATCCTTTCTAATCCTGTGGTTTCGGGTTCCAGAGATCCTGTTGGTGAGGCAGGATCAGGTGTCACCGGACTTGCGGTTCTTTGTGACTGGCTTCTGGATAGATTTGTGATAATTGCTTCTTCGGGTGCTGGACCAAGTGTTGAGGTGTCGATTTCTCCCTCAGTAAGGTCGATGTCGTTATCCGTAAAGTTCGCCGTTTTTGTAGTAAGGTGTTGCTTAGTAGACGCAACCATATGTTACGATCCTATGCGTTAAGCTGACTTGCAACAGGTAACTATTTCTCTTTGGGTTGGATGAATATGACCAGGCCGTTATTATAGTCCGGTATGGGATGTGGCGCTAATCTCAGCCACAAGGTAGGAGTACTATTGCAACGAGTAGTACTAGGCGGGTTTCCACTATTGCTCTTAGGCCTATATCTACGTTGTATGGATAGCCGAACCCTATGGTTCCTATCGCACAACGCCAATAGAGGAGTGGAGAGGTAAAGAGGTAAAGTAATTGTATAGGAAAGAACTTAGATGGTTGTGTGAAGAGTCCTAGATACAGGCCGCCTAGAGTACTTATATAGGCACTCTTTCCTCTACCCTAACCCTGGTGACCCATACCTATAAGTCACCTAACCTCGATAACTCATATTGTGTTATAGTATGAAATCCATCAGCTGACCCCTATGAGTCAACTGCACAACGTTCCAAATCCAATCATAACTCGTAAAACCAGTCATGTGCCCCAAAGTGGTCATATGCGCGAAACCCATGACTCATAATGTGAGTCATGTGCAAAACTCATTACAACATATGACTCATAAGTGTGAATCGTGTGCACAATCAACCAATCACAATATAACAATGATTTCCACAATTGTGCATCATGTGAAACCCCATGACTCCTGATGAGTCATAGTGCGAAATATAACCACCTTATGCCTCATAACTATGAGTCATGCGAAATCCTGCCTTGCTTAGTCACCAATCGTGACAATCATGTGAAACCCCGTCACTCCTGATGAGTCATGGTGCGAAATATAACAACCTTATGCCTCATAACTATGAGTCATGCGAAATCATACCTTGCTTAGTCACCAATCATCACAGGTACCTTGTGCAGTTGCTCGTCTAATAAGAAAAGCAAGTAATTGAAACACATCTCGTAACCCCGTATACGTCGTCGCTGTCCGTCCCACCGGATGCTGTCCGAAGGGTATATGAGAGGGCATCTCTGGCTACGTCTGGGAAGTGGAACGAAGCGATTCCGTCAAGAACTTGCAGAGTTACACAGATTTGAAGTTAAGAGAGCCTGGGTAGTCCTAGATGGGTATGAAT